>CM045896.1:35417500-35455000 GCA_025169545.1 Anguilla japonica
CCGCATTATTTAAGCATGTTTCAGTTAGTGTAAAGCCATTTGGCTTGTGTTCCTCACTCCATGCTCCGAAAGAGTGTATTTTGGCAAAGGGCTCCTAGTTTTGGCTCGCAAAACCATTGCAAACATCCACAGTTGTCAAGTATGTGAACTGGACCGTGTCCAGCCAACCGAAGGCAAGTAAAGACGCGTGTGATGAAGCAGACACTCCTCACACGTGTGACCCCAGCCCAGTAAATCCGAGCGGGGCCTCTACAGCCGCCGCTGGTGCCCGGACGCCGTGCGCCGGAGGGAAGAGGCTCCTCCGCGTCTGCCGGTCAGCCTCGCCCACGCCGGGCCGGTTCCCCGGCAGAAAAGCTCGACTGCCTCGGCCTTTTAAGATTCATAAAGTGGAGCTAAACGGCGTCGCCATTCGTGCGGAGAAACCGCAGAGGTCCTGGGTGCTCTTACCTGATGCAGTGGGGCCGGGTTCCTGAGAAATTAGAACCAGAGTGCAAAATCAGAGACACTGCAGATGTACACGGGTTTCAAACAGACTACTTATATAACCACCAGCAAGATTCAAATCAAATGTAAACACAACTGTTCAAATTTTATTGATCTATTGAGCTCTGAAATCAAAACTTGGCATTAAATGAAGGGCACACTGTCTGCCAAGAAGCCCAAACTAAGGCACAGGGGTCAAAGCTCAATTTATGCAACATTATGCATAAATATATTATGTAATACACAACTGTCTGAAGTCATGTTCACATAAACATGGCGAAGCTACATGTGTTATAAGCACTGAAACACCCATTTCTGGGTTTTCTGGCTCGGTCCACTAAGCTCAAAACTTCAGACCGGCCAGATCAAAGTCAAAAGTTGGTTTTGTCTCCATCTGTTTGTGATTATCAACTACAAAGCAGTCCAGAACCCATCCACTGACCTGCTTAAATAAACTGAGTGGCCTAACGTTATCATTACAACACTTACTTCCTGCTAATAATGCGACCTTTAAAACTCATAAAAAGTAATGGAGTAGGAAGGACACGGAAAAATGACACAGCAGAAACTCACCAAGTCGTGTGGATCTGAGAGAGAGAGAGAGAGAGGGAGGAGAGAGAGAGGGGGGGGAGGGATGGGGAGAGAGGGAGGGAGGGAGGGGGGAGAGAGAGAGGAAGAGAGAGAGAGAGGGAGGGGGAGAGACAGAGCCAGAGGGAGAGAGAGAGAGAGAGAGACGGAGGGAGGGAGAGAGAGAGAGAGGGAGGGGGAGGGAGAGAGAGAGGGAGGGAGGGAGGGTAAGAGAGAGGGAGAGAGAGAGCGAGAGGGGGAGGGATGGGGAGAGAGAGAGAGAGAGGGATGGGGAGAGAGAGAGGGAGGGAGAGGGGAAGAGAGACAGAGAGAGAGGGAGGGAGGGAGAGAGAGAGAGAGAAAAGGAAGGAGGGAGAGAGAAGAGATGGTTAGTCAGGATGGCACAGGTAATTTCCTCTGAATTTTGCCCGAGGGGCAGAAGCTCTCGCTCTCTTTGGGACGTACTTATTTTGCAGATGGTAATGACCTCCAGGCACTCCTTATGAGCTCCCGTCCCACAGCGGGAGCAGTAATACCCCTGGTAGAATATCCCCCTGGGAAGAGACCACAGAGAGGAAGGGGGGGGGTGAACAGCTGGGACAGGCACTCATACCCTAAATTTACCACTGGGTACAATGGTAGACTCCCATCAGTATGAGAGACTGGTCAGCGTGACACTCACCTCAGTAGCATTTTACAGGCTCTGCAGTTGGTGTTCTTCTCAAATGTGTGCATCTGAAAGTTGTGCTGGTTTGCTGTGGCTCTCTCTGGCTTTATGTTGGACCTGCAACAGGAAAGATGTGCGTGTGAGTGTGTGTGTGAGTGTGTGTGTGTGTGCGTGCGCGCGAGTGCATGTGAGTGTGTGAATGAGTGAGTGAGTATGTTTGTATGTGTGCGTGAGTGTGCGTATATGAGTGTGAGTGTCGCGTGCGTGTGTGTGTGTGAGAGTGAGTATGCATGTGTCTGTGTCTGAGTGTGTTCCCCTCACTCACATGGCCATCTCAAACTGCTCCATCCACTTCCTCTTGGTGTCCTCAGTTTTACAGAAGAACTGGAAGCCCTGTTTCCCCTGCAGGTGGATCAGGTAGAACCCATAGGACCACTGCAGGGAGAGAGAGAACCAGCATGAGAGAGAGATGGAGAGAGAGGGAGAGGGAGAGAGAGAAGGGATAGAGGAGGGGGGGGAGAGAGAGAGAGAGAGAGGGAAAGAGAGAAAGGGGGGATATATGGAGGAAAAGCAAGAGGGAGAGGGGGGGATAGAGGGAGAGAATGGAGAGATAGAGGAAGAAAGACAGAGAGACAAAGTGAGAGGGGATAGAGGGAGGAAAGAGATGGGGTGTCAAACTTAATTCCTGGATCCTGTGTCCAAGCCTTTCAATGACTGTTTCATTTTCTCATTTGGTGAGAAGATTAATTGCAGTGGACAGTGCTTGCATGGCCCCGTACTCAGGAGAACATCCTGCCACACCTGTGCTCAGCGAAATGCTAAGGGGCAGAGGTGCATAATTAATTAGGACGCCAGACTAGCAGAGCCAGGGGAATGACTCAGGGCAGGGGGCTGTGCACATGCAGGGTTCCCCAGGAAGTGACCCCGGCACTGGGGCAGGAAGTGAGGTCGCGCGGCGTGTGACGGCACAGAGAAAAACCCGCACTGGCTTACCATTTTTCCACTGGACTGGTTAGCATGCAGCGGAAGAAAGCAGACAGAAAGAAAGAAAGAGAAAAAGAGAGAGAGAGAGACAGTTAATCATGCACAACTGCAAACTGTCAAACAAAGGAAGTGAGACTCCAGCCAAGGCCAGCCACCCTCATACGGTAAAAGAAGGATTAATGTCCGATTCTGATTCTCCCACAGATTAAACACCACTCCCCCACCGGAGACCAGAGCCAATCACACGCTGTCTTCAGAGGTCTGACGGCAGCGTTACCAAGCAACTAAAAATGTTGATATATCAGGAAAGGTTCCCACATCTTTGCATTTTAACTCATGCAGCACATCCGGACAAGGACTATTTAACGATGGGAAAAGAGCTGAACGGGAGCTGCAGGGGGTCCCTGCCGTACGGGGAGGGGGGAAAGGGGGGGGGGGGGTAGTTTGGGTACCAGCCCCTCCCCTCCACCAGCAGCACACCTTCTTCATGTCCCGGTTGTTCATGGGGTCGTCGGACATCTTGTAGGACTGCAGCTCGATGATCTCCTTCAGCTCGTAGCTGTAGCCCTTGCGCTTGCAGACGATCACCACTTTGTCGAACAGGAATATGTACCTGCGACACGGACGCATTCGTGATTAAGAAGAGCAAAGCTTTTTATAACCAAACAGTAACACACAGTGGCGGTATAGCATGCTGGGAATCGTATGCTAAATATATGTCACAATGTACTGCATTCACTGCAGAGCAGCAGTGTAGAAAACACTGCCATGCTTAATCATTCAAAATAAACTGCTGCAATCCTCCAACATATCGTGTTCTGGCAGGGTGGGCATACTTGGAGGTCAAAGTGGCGCAGGATGTGATGTCACCACAGATATCTGCGCACTAAATCTGTTCATGTCACAAAGACAAATGTGTGTTGGGATATGCTTTTTGTGGAAGCGAGATTCAGAGGATGGTAGATCCAAAAACACATTGGGCCTCATTCACGAAACATGCGCACGATCAGATTTGATCTTAAACTGTATGCAAGTTTCCACGAGCATTTCGGCATTCATCATTTTTTTCTTATCTGTATTTGTTTGTGGCTGTTTCCTTATGCTAATCACACAAACAGGATTGCGCAGCTACCATTCATCATCTCATACACCTGGGATATGCACAAAAACAAAGGCCTGCACATGTCATGAATCCCATATTTTTAAGAACAAAAGTAAGAACAATTTAAGTTTTGTGAATGAGGCCGGGTTGAACTTCTACAGCCCCCTAAATATGCTGTAAACCGAGTGAGAAAGCCTTCTCTACCCCCCCCCCCCCCCCCCCATCCCCCCACCCCCTGTACCTGTCCTGTTTGGTGCGGTTGACGATGGAGGAGACCTTCAGCTCGCCGTCTATCTTTGGCCTCCCGTACTCCTCCAATTCACCTGCTGTACACGACAGAGAGAGGGAGAGAGGAAAAACCTTCCAGGTCGACCGGGTTCACGATACGAGACCGCCCACGCCCTGCGACGTGACGTTAACGGTCACGAGCTGTAACGTACAGCAGAGCCAGCGTTCAGTACACGTTAGCGCTCAGGCCATTAGAGCTTGTATTAAACCACAAACGATCAGAAGCGCGCATTAAAACCCCGCTGCGGGGCTAAATTATGCTGTTTACACGGTAATGCAAACGCACGGTGGTTTTCCTTTTTAATGGACGTGGATTGAAACGCCCGCTCAGGCTCCTGGAGAATAAATGATTCATTACAGACGGGAGGTTTGCCAACGTGCGGGACAGGTGGGAGCTGATGATGCGATCACCTAGCAGAAGGTGCGCTTTCCAGAAAATTCCCAGAAACGAACAAGAACGGAACGGGAGACTGCTGTGTGCAGACGGCAAACCCTTCCCCCCACACGTACAGAAAAAGGGTTCCATACTCACAAGGTTTTCTATCGAACTCTGAAATTCGCTGATCTTTTTCAAGGTCTCGTTGTCCCTTTTTACCTCGTTTATATACATGGCCAAATCCTTCAGAATCAGAGAGAAAACAGGCAGAAATGGAAATGGGTCCATTATTAATTCAATATAACTTTATAAAGCTGGAACCACATATTCTACAACATTTGCAGACCACACACACACACACACACATACATACGCACGCATGCTCACGCAGATGCACACACACATACGCTCACACTAACACACACACACACACATACACACTCTCACACACACACACACACACACACACAGACATACAGACACACGCACACACACACGCTCACACTAACACACACACACACACACACACACACACACATACACACTCACTCACACACACACACACACGCACACACAGACATACACACACACACTCACACACACAGACATACAGACACACACACACACACACTCACTCACACTAACACACACACACACACACACAGACAGACGCACACACATACAGACACACTCACCTGCATGGCCTCCAGCGCCTCCTTTAGCTGCTCTCTCTCAGGCCGGTCAGTCGAGTGACTCAGCAAGCTCCTGCAGGAGGACGGGAGCGGGTTACCACGGCAACCGACTCTCACCGAAGCCTCGCATGAATATTTACACTGTTAGAGCACTTCATAAAAATATCACCGCTGCTCATTAACTAATTATGACTGATGAAGGAAACAGGTAGTAAAAACAAGCGCTGAACACAAAGCGGGCGGGCAGTAAAGATTTCCCTCTGGGCCGTCGGCATTCCCGCTCGCACTTCCTGTAACTGCAAAATCGATGGCTCCTCTCGCATCGCAGGTGACTGGCAGCTCTGGCGTGTCAATAGGTAAACGAGGGTGATTGGAGACAGGTGCAGACTGTAGGCTTGATTGCGACCGTGAGCGTGTCTGAATTGGGATGACGGGGGGGAGGAGAGGTACAGGTGTGCTGAACGCAGCGTTCACCCTCACTGACTCACCCTGAGGGGCGTCACAGCCAAACACAACACACTGAATCCAGGAGAACAGTATCTCACATTAATCAGGTGTTTTACATATATATATACACACAAACTTTATACAACAAAGTATACTTTCACAAGACATTTGTTTTCCCTTGACTTAGTTGGAATTCTCATGAAGTAAATATCCTAATTAAGCTTAAATTTAGAAAACCAATGATGGCTAGTCCCACAGGATCCTTGCATATTAATCTAAAGCACAGGGTCACTGCATATTAATCTGAAGCACAGGTCACTGCATATTAATCTGAAGCACAGAGTCACTGCACATTAATCTGAAGCACAGAGTCACTGCATATTAATCCTGAAGCACAGGGTCACTGCACATTAATCTAAAGCACAGGGTCACTGCACATTAATCTGAAGCACAGAGTCACTGCATATTAATCTGAAGCACAGAGTCACTGCATATTAATCTGAAGCACAGAGTCACTGCACATTAGTCTAATGCCTGAGTCACTGCGTATTAATCCGGAAGCACAGAGTCACTGCATATTAATCTGAAGCACAGTCACTGCACATTAATCCTGAAGCACAGAGTCACTGCGTATTAATCTGAAGCACAGAGCCACTGCACATTAATCCTGAAGTACAGAGTCACTGCATATTAATCCGGAAGCACAGAGTCACTGCATATTAATCTGAAGCACAGTCACTGCATATTAATCTGAAGCACAGAGTCACTGCACATTAATCCGAAGTACAGAGTCACTGCGTATTAATCCTGAAGCACAGAGTCACTGCATATTAATCTGAAGCAGAGTCACTGCATATTAGTCCTAAAGCACAGGACTGTGGAGGAATGAAAGGGCAGTATTGTAAGTTATGAAACCTCAGCTAATTTAAACACAGCCCAAAGTGCCCAGGGGCGCTGAGTGTTCCTGTCGGGGTGAGGAACGGCAGCCAGGCAGCCAAGGAACGCCTGTCTGCAGCCAAAATCATCCGTCCTGATTCCAGGGTGGGGGGGACTGCATTTTCCCAGGTAATCAGTTCTGGTTTTCAGTACAGTCCCGAAATTTACAGTTTCACCCCGGATATTTTTGGAATGTTATTTGCAAGTCATAAGGAACACTGCAGGAACATCGCAGGAACAGAACATGATTCAGTTTTGTTATTCCAGATTTTACAAAAAAATAACAGTCAGTGGATGTTACCAGGAACATGCCAGGAACATTTCCCCCTTCACTTTTACATAACATCAGATGACCGAACTGGAATGTGACCGCAACGTTCCCCTAGCGTTGCCGATACGTTTTCTGTGGGTTTGTACGCTCCGGTATGGCAAGCGCACGGAGAAAGTGCCGCGTGTGAAACGGTCGCCGCCAACGAGGGACATAAATACCGCGTAACAATGGTTCCGCCTGTGTCGCGCTTCAATAATTGAGAGGGCTGCTGAATTAATCATGGGCCTTGCGCACTGCGCCCTGTTTACACGCCAGCTCTATTAAGAGCGACTGCGGCTAAACGGCCCGGGAAGGACGCGCGCGCTAACACGGCACAACCGAGCGCTTCAGCGCTCAGCCGTGTGGCGCTGAGGGCAAACCTGCAGGACCCCCGACAACACCACAGCTTCCCGACAACACCACAGCTTCCCGACAACACCACAGCTTCCTGACAACACCACAGCTTCCCGACAACACCACAGCTTCCTGACAACACCACAGCTTCCTGACAACACCACAGCTTCCTGACAACACCACAGCTTCCTGACAACACCACAGCTTCCTGACAAAACACCACAGCTTCCTGACAACACCACAGCTTCCCGACAACCACAGCTTCCTGACAACACCACAGCTTCCTGACAACACCACAGCTTCCCGACAACACCACAGCTTCCCGACAACACCACAGCTTCCCGACACACACCACAGCTTCCGACAACACCACAGCTTCCCGACAAACACCACAGCTTCCCGACAACACCACAGCTTCCCTGACAACACCACAGCTTCCTGACAACACCACAGCTTCCGACAACACCACAGCTTCCCGACAACACCACAGCTTCCCGACAACACCACAGCTTCCTGACAACACCACAGCTTCCTGACAACACCACAGCTTCCGACAACACCACAGCTTCCCGACAACACCACAGCTTCCCGACAACACCACAGCTTCCTGACAACACCACAGCTTCCTGACCACACCACAGCTTCCCGACAACACCACAGCTTCCCGACAACACCACAGCTTCCCGACAACACCACAGCTTCCCCATAACACCACAGCTTCCCGACAACACCACAGCTTCCCGACAACACCACAGCTTCCCGACAACACCACAGCTTCCCGACACACCACAGCTTTCCCGACAACACCACAGCTTCCCGACAACACCACAGCTTCCCGACAACACCACAGCTTCCCGACAACACCACAGCTTCCCGACAACACCACAGCTTCCACAGCTTCCCGACAACACCACAGCTTCCTGACAACACCACAGCTTCCTGACCACACCACAGCTTCCCGACAACACCACAGCTTCCCGACAACACCACAGCTTCCCGACAACACCACAGCTTCCCGACAACACCACAGCTTCCCGACAACACCACAGCTTCCGACAACACCACAGCTTCCCGACAACACCACAGCTTCCTGACAACACCACAGCTTCCTGACAACACCACAGCTTCCGACAACACCACAGCTTCCCGACAACACCACAGCTTCCTGACAAAACCACAGCTTCCCGACAACCACCACACACCACAGCGCATAGGGGTGGGGGGGGGGGCACGGTCGCGTCGGAGTGACGCCGTGGCGACGGGGGCCAGCGTGAAACGCTCCCCGCACCGCCTGCAACACCGCTCTGCTGGGACATGACCTCACGTGAACCCTACTGCTTGAACGCGCACTTAAATGGAAAGAGCAGCCATTACAGCCCTAATTCATGCATCAAATCCACATGCTGTGCTTGTGGGTCACGACCATAGTAATTGCACTGGTATTAAATGGCATTAACGTCAACAGTGGAAGTAACTGTTTATCCAGGACTTGAACAGCTGCGGTATAAAATATGAGGGATTTGTGGAGAGTAGAGCTTTTTTAAAAATAAATTTCCGAACGCTCTCCGCCAGATGTTGCACATGCCGCTGGTGGGTCTGGCGTGCAGGGTGTGTCGCTGTGAATTTTTCAGAATGCCCTGCCTCCCATCTGGTGCGTGAAGTCCATTAAAACGGGTGTGTTCGAATGGCTGTCGTCATGACAACAAGACAATGCTTGGCAAAGGTCACTCACCTTTAGTAGGAGATGGTACTTCAGGACTCTCTGCATGGGAACCACCAGCAAGTCCTGGAGCTTAAATTTCCCTTCTTGAACCTTCATAGTGCACTCCTGCAACAACATCACCAGGTCTTCATGAACATCACTGCTCGCCCATTGACATCTATGGTGCCTTCACACAACAGCACCACCAGTTTATTCACACCATTCCTTAACATCCAGGGTGCCCTCATACAACACCACCATCGCATTCATATCTTTCAATAAAATCTATGGTCCCTTCATATAACATCACCAGCTCATTCAAACTATGGTGCATTCATACAGCGCTAACAATCAATTAACCGAGTCCCTGAACCCTCACCTCACAATCCATTACAGTATACAGCCTCTGGATTTTCAGTAGTGTCCACTTACAATAACAGCACTAGCTTATTGACTCTGGTTCTGGCAGCACGCGGTGGGTTCACAGAACTGCACAAACAGCCGATTATGTAACTGCCAGCGCGTCGTGCGACAGCACAACCACTTTATTACCGGCCTCCCGCGCTGGCGCAGAGGACTCCCGCTGAACGAGGAGCTCGGCATTCGCAGAGACAGTCACTTTGTTCCCGAGAAGCGAGTTGATTATTTTTAGCGAGATTATCGGCGCAGATGTCTTTCTCATTAGGGGATAACGGCGGAATGTTCCGAGCGCCGCTCAGAGTTAGGCGGGGGGAGCGAACGGGAAGATAAAGCCGCCGTGCCAATTAGAAAGCCCTGCTTCCTGTCTCCGATAAGGGGGCGATAGCCATCGCCGTTTGCCGTGGGGTTTCTGAAAGGAGGCTGGCCGTGGCTCCGCCCCCCCACTCCCATAGTCCCCGGCTGGGCTACGTGGGGGGGCCGCGTGGGGGGGCTACGTGGGGGGGCCGCGTGATCGCGCCTCCCCGCACAGGAGAGAAATGGAGTCTGTGAAGTGGGGGGGGGGATCTGAGCCTAAGAGTAGCGTGCTCCTGGAGGATCCCAGAACAGGCATCTGGTGGTGCAGCGATGGTGGTTGGGGGGGGGGGGGGTAATACACGCTGTCAGGCCGCCGAGCTGAGGCAGGGTACAGAATGCAGAGTCCTGGCTCCTGGGGGGGGGGGGGCACATACTGGGGATCACGAGGGTGAAGCGAAGGGGGTGGGGGGGGTGCAGTACCTCCACTTTCATCCTGATGTCGTCGCGTGCGGCGATGAGCTCGTCCAGAGTCTTCTGGGCGTTCTCCATCTGGCTGCAGTACTGGCCGTATATCAGCAACCTGCAGACACACACACACACACACACACAGTCATCTGTAAACGCAGTTTAGGGCCACTCTGTGTGCACATTAAACACTAATGGCCCCATCGTTCACCCAATTTCGACCAGCCATGGTGCGTCCTGACCTGTCTCCAACTATATCCGTCTCTGCTTTCCACCTGCCTGAATAAGAAAAGACAGCAGATCGTCCACACTTCTCAGAAAAAATAAATGAATAAATAAAAAATAAAGATAGAACAGAGAGCCAAAAGCGACCCGGTAGAATTAGACAGGCGGTAAATTATACAGAACAACACATGTAGCAGGATGCACCACCGACCCTCTCTCCAAAATCCGTGAAGGACAAAAAAATACAAACAAAACGGAGGGGTTATAGAAAAAAAAAGACCGACCATATGCTTCAGATCAATCATCATCAGAGCGTTCGCCGCGGATCAATCATGATCAGGCCATCTGCTCCAGATCAGCCAGAAACCGTGGAAACCGCTGCAAAGCGCTGGAAAGCTGCGCCTCCTCGTTACAGATGCAAATTTTTAACCGGCTTTACGGACAGCGGCCCCCCTCGTCCCGCGAGAGGGACTGAGGAGAATACGGGCGACACGCTCATCCCCAGCGACGCGGCATCTCAGAGACGGACCGGGCGGCCTGGCAAAGCGCCTCAGAGTCAGGAGGCAGGGAGCAAGGTGGCAGGGCGCGTGGCACACGTCTCGCTCTGGCTGCAGACGGGCACAGACACGTGGGGGGGGGGGGGGGGGGGGGGGTGCGGGGGGTGCCAGGACGTCAGCCGTTAATCTGGCTCGGGGCCCAGTGGCGTCAGGCAGAGCCATCCCCATTTTAAAGGCCCTGCGACAAGAGAGGCTTTAAATATGCGGAGATTAAATGTGCATTTACCAGCACCCAGGTGACTCTTCAGCACTGGCTCCGCGCGCTCGCGCTCCAGCTGATTAAGCCTGACAGAGACAGAGGCTGATTGGCTGGAATTAGCCGGGGCTGTGATGTCATATCCTGACCGCCCTGGAGCTGGCGTGGCTTGACCCCCCCCTTGCTGTACCACAGTCACCATAACCTGCCCCCCCCCCCCACCCCCCCATCAAGCTAACGAGGCCCTGATTAAAGGCTGATCACCGCCAAAAGCTGCTCTCAGTTCTGCTCTTCACTCAGGGAGGCGAAGGAGATTAGCGGCAGCGTTTCCGCGCTCACCCCAAACTCAGCCGCAGGCCCGTGGCAAATGCGCACCGACAGGCCGGAGTTCCAGGGGCAGGTGCCGGGGCGCGGCTACGATAACAGACGTTCCGGATGTAATTGAACATGAAGGCCTCGTGTTCAGCGGCAGATTAAGCGCTGAATATTTAAGGTGGGCTGGGTTGAGACTTGCGGCAACGCGCATTTAACCCAGTCCACCTTAAATTTCCTGCTCTCGATGTGACCAAAGAAATCTTTCATTTGAAATCTAATATCTTAACAAGGAAATATGTCACCGTTATAAATCATTCTGTTTGAGTTCCCTTTATCCTATGAGCACCATGAATGGATTCAGTAGCTAAGAGGTTGTGACAAGAGAACAGGTCACTTCTCAAATTGAAATTTTACATCTAGGTAAAAGAGGTTAGGGAAAATTGAATTTTCCCCAATAACTCAATGCTAATTTCCCCACTGTGGCACATTCTACAATAAATATATATTTAAACCACCACCTGAGCATGTATACTTAACTTTGGGTTACCAAGGCGATTTACATTTACCCTGACTTCGTTCGACCTCGCGGCGACTTTGCGGAACCCGTCCTTTATGGCATTCTAATCGCACGGCCATTCTAATGGCATTCTTATCGCGCCGAGGGTTCTAATGACATTCTAATCACGAGGCCGTTTTTTGTGACATTTCTCACGAAGGCGGCGAAAGGTTAATTACAGAGATACAGAGAGAGGGGCCGGCAGAGACAGCTGCGGAAGAGGCTTTTAAATGATCTTTGTTAAAGGACAGAGGGACAGATCGCCCTGCTTTTGTCATTTTCTTCCCCCTCTCTCAGACGGTCCAGTTTGTCATGTTCGCGGGCCTCTCTCACCACCGGCCATTTGTCTACCTTAGAGACTGTGCAGAAACTCTGCCCTTCCCTCTGCGGCATGGGACAGGGAATCGCGGTGCAGGGCAGGGCGTGGTGTGGGGGCGGGGCATGGCTCTGTGACGGACCACGGGGCAAGAGGGCGGGGTGGGGTGTGGCTCTGTGACGGACCACGGGGCAAGAGGGCGGGGTGGGGTGTGGCTCTGTGACGGACCACGGGGCAAGAGGGCGGGGTGGGGTGCGGCTCTGTTGATGGACCACGGGGCAGGGCGGGGCGGGGGGGGCGGGGCGGAGCTTCGTGCCAGACCACGGGGTGGGGTAAGGGAACCGTGGGGGCGGGGCTCCACTGAACCCCAATATTTTAGCAGGACGAGCCCCTACCTACAGATTGAGTCTCCATGCCCTCCGTTTAAATCACACTGGCTGCAGGGGAAAGCCTCCCATAAACGAGTCTTTCCCAGCCCACAGCCTGTAGTACCACAGAGGAAAGCGATATTTCTCATTTGCGGCAGCACAGTTTAGAAAAATCCCCTTTACCCTGCAGGGGCTGAACCCCTGCCTGCACAGCAAACAGGAGTCATTCCAATAAAGGTTCTAATCCCAAGTGCCACTAACGTTCTCAATGAGAAATGGAAACTTGTCGTTTTTGACGGTGTGCATGTTTGCCCTTTGGTCCGCTGGTAGGCACGTGCCCAGTAGAGTCCATTACTGCACACGCCTAAAGGTTCAGCAGAATCAGTCCAAACTGCATATACTGCAGTATATGTTTACTCAAGAACAACAGAGCAATCTGTTCAAACCATCAGCAAGTCCGGTGGAGAGACGTTGACCACGGCAACCTCCAGCTCAGGAGTATGGAAATGTGAGACATGGGCAGGGTTGGCTCTGGGACTTTGGTGGCCCTCAACATGAAGTAACTGGGGGCGCCAACTGCAGCTTGTGGGGAAGCAATCACAAACCTGGGGGGAGGGGGAGGGGGTTTGATGGTGACCAGGGAACCGGTGCAATAACAGTAGCATCGAAAAAGCTATTCGCGCCGTCTGCAATCCAAAGTTTGAAATTCACACGTCGTGAAAAATGCAGAATCAGATTCAGTACCACTAGGATCAGTCGGTCAATACTGCTCTCAGCAATAATTTCACTGAGATAAAATAATACGTGTTAAATGTGCCGAGGTTGCGCGAATGTAGCAAGGTTTGCCTTTCAGAATAGCAGTTCTGGCAGTAATTCCAAGACTGCTGAAAAGCCAGGACGTTTTCAGTCAAAAGACAGCTGCAGTGTCGTAACTAGCCTAGCGCTGAAGAAAATCTGCACGTTTGCTAGCGCGAGCCGGTTTTTCAGGGATTTACCTGGGGGTCCCCAATAACGAGACGGACCTTTCACTGACAGCGGCAGAAGCTGGAGGTCGCGGGGTTGGGAGGGGACCGATCGGCGCGGACGCGGAAACGTTCGAAACGCAACGGTGAGAAAGCCGAGCGGCCGGGCGGGGGGGGAGAGAGAGAGCGCAAACTGTCGCCCGTCAGACTCGCGCTCGAACCCCCCCCCCGTCTTCTGACTCGCGTCTCCG
This sequence comes from Anguilla japonica, assembly GCA_025169545.1. NCBI lineage: Eukaryota > Metazoa > Chordata > Actinopteri > Anguilliformes > Anguillidae > Anguilla > Anguilla japonica. The sequence goes on from CM045896.1 coordinate 35,431,334, forward strand.
AGGGCAACCGCCGCGAACGCGCGTCCGCGGCGCCGAAACGCCGTCGCGCGTGTCGTTCCCATAAAATGTTTAAAATGGCCGCCTCTCGGAACCCTAGAGGTGTGTGCAGAGCGAGGGGGAGCGCGGTGACGAAAACAGAGACGACACGCCGCTAAAGAGAGATAACGCTCTCTGACACACGGAGCACAAACCCTCTCGCCCCGCGCCCGGAGGACTGCAGGACCCGCGGAGGAAACCAATCAGCAGGTAATGAGGATTAGCCCCGGGTTTCCCCAGATAAAAAGTGTTTAAAGACAGGGGCGACGTTAACATGTCAACTCACGCCATTCTTTAACGATTATTTGCATTATACGATTATTATATTACTTGCATTATTTTCTGATGCGAGGAATTCGAACTGTATTATTTTTTGCTGAATCGAATGCACCGTTAACACAGCCGGCCCAGACTGCCATCTCACGGCTGTGCGGCACGATCCCGGGCCACAGGAAGTTGCCAGCGCCGCTAAAAACGCCGGAAGCCGCCACGTCGGCGCATGCCGGTCGACTCCGGCGGGCGTAACGAGAGGGTGACGTTTTCGGCAGGGCGTTCCAAGTGCCGCAGAGAAATTTAAAAAATAAAAATTAAATAAAACACCCGAAAGCCTTTTGTCGAAAGCGCACTGTTGGAAAGGTCACCGGGACGCGCATCTGCAGATAACTCAATTAATTTAGCTGAATGGCGGCCCGCGGAGCAAGCGTCCGCCGAACGCTCCACTCCATTCCCTCGCCACCGCTCGCCTCCACCTCCGATTCTAAAGAAGCGGGGGGGAGATCACAATGACGCTAGGGGGACTGTCAATCAAACGCAGAAAACACTGCAGTGAAAACGCAAAACAAAATGCAGAATATGTGTAATAATACGCTATTATATCAACACTGCATAATGTGTCTGTCAGACCAGTGGAAATGTTAGCCGATGGCACGCGTGTCCTTGAACAGATAAAGAGAATTATAAATGAATGGGACGGAATGGGTTGGATTTTTTTTTTTTTAAAAAAAAGCGCCTTTCAGAATCACTTAACAGTGAAAGGGGAACACTCACTTCAGCCACCACACCTAACTGATACATGGCGGCCATTTTGCTCCAGAACGCTCACCCGCACATTAGATAAACAGGTATGGTGTGTGTCGTAAATGACTGTGTCTGAGATTTTTAAAGCCTCACGCACACCGTCCCCTCTGTCCTGTCACCCAAACCCATGCACTCTTTCCGGTGATTCGGTCAGGAGGACAGTGTGGTTACGGGATTTCCAGTGGCCTAAAATCCTGACCCACTCGCAGTGAGCCGACTTGTTTTGGCGGTAGGCCAACGCACTCAAGACACACTGACCGTGGAAAGGTGCTTCTGCAGATACTGCTGCCAGCACGCAGGAATAAAATCTATCGGATTAGAACAGTGTGTTACCAAAAACCACAAAATAAAATTGAGTAGAGTGAAAGAACTGAGTGAAAGATGGAACAAGAGTAAAAGACAGAGAGTGAAAGATGTAAAGAAAATGAAAGATGTAGAGAGGGGGGGGGGGTGAGGACAGAGGTGATGTAGTCACTGCTGCTGTTCAGTTGGGCCCTAAGGCGCTGGGGATGCACTGTAGCCAGCTAATTACACACAAATACAGAGAAACACCCTCCCATGTGTGTGTGTGTGTGTATGTGCACGCAATTACCAGCACACTGTACCCCAACTCACCATAATCCAACGCACTTCCCCCAACTGAACCATACACCCCCTTTCCCCTGTCTCAGAGAGTGCAGTACCCCCCCCCCCCCCCCCCCCCCCCCGTGCACTGATTGTGCAGTAACATTCCATCCTCATGGTCACACAGGGCACTGCAAATCATTTTCATTTTTCATCTATGCAATGAAGGTCTTTGGTATACAGTAAGTCCAGCCTGGCCGCATTTGAAAACACAGCAGCAGCATTAAGAGCTGTGAGGATGGAGAACCGTTCCTCTGGCTTTGCCTTCTCAAGCTGAAACCATTTTATTCCCTTCTGTGCTAATGCTAATGCTAATGCTCCGGCTTATAGCTCAGGTGAGTTGAGGCTCGTCTTTGTGCCTACAAAGACCGTGCGGTCTGGATAAAGCCATTCAAAGGGGGAAAACCCAGCCCCTCCTCACCGTTCTGCCAGAGTTCCCCCAGATGTCTGCAGAGATACGCGGGCCGTTCACGCGGACACTGACCTTTCCTTGAAATCCAGGAAGATCTTTCCCAGACCGCCGCCACCGCCCACCATGTTCATGTCAATGGCCCTCAGCAGGGAGAAGTGGACTTTAATCACGTCCTGCAAAAAACACAGCACGTCAACACACAATAAAGCAACAGCCCTCATCACTACGTGGTTCATCAGGCAACAACATCTCACCTAACACAATAAATCAACAACAAAGCAGCAAGGGCGAACAACACTGCACAACAGTCAACACAACACGCTTGACAGAAAACAAACTGCCACAATATTATTACACAGCAGTCAGCAAAGCGAGGCAGACAACATTACCGTCAAATAATAAGTCACAATATTACACTGCAGTCAGCAGACAACCACAGCCACTGGTACTTACCTCCAGATTAACAAAAATGGCCTCCATGTCTTGGGGACTGAGGACTTGCTTCAGTGGAATCATATAATTCTGGAAAAAGAAATGACAGACGAATTACTGAATAAACTCCAGCATTAGACCATATCACACAGGGGCAGACTGTGTCATGCTCTCTCTGACTGTACAGCATTACTTGAAATTTATGTCAGTTCAATTCAATTCAAAGTGACTTATTGCCATGAAATACATATAGCACAAAGTATTGCCAAAGCAAACAAGAAACAAGACCAAGTACTATAACAGTAGAAGAAAAACATGAACAATAGTTCATACATCTACAATTACAATTAGAGTTCAAATGAAAATAAAATGAAAAATGAAATAAGCACTAGTAGTATATAGTAGTAAGTGTAAACTAAAATAATAAATAAGTGTTGTCGCTGTCTCTGGTGTCACTGTCTCTTCGGCTGTGGCAGGGGGAAATATATTCCACTGCCAGTCACAATCTCCCTTCCTCTCCTAGGAGAACGGGAAGTTTGTCTCTGACTTGCCAGTTAATTACGATCTTCTTCCGCGAAGACTTTTCTTCAAAAGAAGGTTTTTTTAAATATTTTAATTTGTCTGACGGTTCGGTGGAAGCCGTCCAGATTCGCGAGGCGCGTTTTCTGCGCTCGCTGTCGCCCCGCGCCAGCTGGAGTCCCGAGACGAATCGACGCCGAGGCAGGAGCGCCGTCACAGCGAACCCTGCCCCCGGGCTGCGAGCGCAGCTCCGCACCGCGCCTCCAATTACCCACCGAAGCTCACGAGCTCAGCGTTACAGGGCTGCAGAATCGAGCGATCCGTTCATCTTCCACATGAATTCACACGGACTGCCTGCGCTGGTGTGTGTACGTGCAGGTGCGTGTTTCTGTGTGTGTGTGTGTGTGTGTGTGTGTGCGTACAGTATGCCTGCATATTGTCACAGACCACATTAGGACGCATATCATGCCATGCCAATGAGTATACATTGTGTGTGCGCGTTTGTGCATGTGCATGGGTGCACTTGTGTGCGTGTTTGTGTGTGCATGCGTGTATGTGTGTACGCGTGCATGTGCACGTGTATGCATGTGTGGGTATGTGTGTGTGAGTGTGTGTGCATGTGTGATCCAAACAGAACTCTGATCTCTGCAAATAACAGTCCATCGATCGGTGCCATTAACACTGACATCTGTTTCCTCTAATCAACCAGCCAATACCGGACACCGGCAGACCAGGGCCACACCGGTGACCCCGCCCCTTCCGCACAGCAGGCCCTGCCCACCTTCTCGATGTCCTCCAGGGTCTTGTAGTACTTGGCCTCGGTCTCGTGGATCTCCACCAGGCAGCAGTTCCGTTTGTCGTCCTCAGTCATCCCCATTTTCTGTGTCAGGGAGTGAGAGCAGAGCAGAGCCCCCCCCCCCCGGGGAGCGTGAGAATGTGCAGCGCATGCATCTGCACCCCAAAGGTCGTTTTACATTTCTGCATAGTCCACGTAATCTGTGTAGTCTGAGTAATCTGTGTAGTCTGAGTAATCTGCGTAGTCTGCACAGTCTGCGTAATCTGTGTAGGCTGAGTAATCTGTGTAGTCTGCATAGTCTGTGTAATCTGTGTAGTCTGAGTAATCTGTGTAGTCTGCGTAATCTGTGTGGTCTGCGTAATCTGTGTAGTCTGCATTCTGCGTAATCTGCATAATCTGTGTAGTCTGCATTCTGCGTAATCTGCATAATCTGTGTAGTCCGTGTAGTCTGCGTAATCTGTGTAGTCTGCGTAATCAGCATAGTCTGTGTAGTCTGCGTAATGTGTATTGTTTGCATGATTCATGTTGTGGGGTGGCACTTGCAAACTCGCGGAGAGCATTTATGCTTCTGCAGCATATCGCGCAGGCTGCCAGGCCACGTAATCAGATTTTACGGCATAATGTACAAAATCATTTTTCATATTTATTTTTTGATAAAGTTTGCCGGTATCGTCAAACCTCTTTGGCTAGCCTCCAATCAAACCGCTCCATATTTGTTGTTTAAAATTTGCAGCAGGAATGTGATACGAGTGACCGTTACACCACCTCACGCCACCAGTCAAACAATCCTCATCTATGCAGCGTCTGCTGGCAGTGGTTGCTAACCACAACGTTTCAAAATTCTTGTGGAGGTATGCGATATCTATGCTGCACGTGCCACACAGCACCTCCGCAGACCCATTTTTACGTGAACTCCGCAGAAGTATAAAAACAGCCCTTAGGCCAACACTCTCTCTGACGCACGTCGGCGGGCCACTGTCCGTGAGCCATGCTGACTCGTACCTAAACACAGCAACGGCCAGCACGCAGCGGGACTGTGAACCAATCAAAACGAGCTCCGATTCGGCGTCCCGGCCCACCCCTCAGCACCGGGGGCTCCGAGAAAGAGCTTTACCAAACCTGCGACGCGCTCGGCTAAACGCGGGTCATTCATTACAGAGCAATCTGCCGCGATCAACGTACAATTTCATACGCTCGTGGTTTCGCATAATTGCGGGGTCAAGTTCCGTAATGCGAGTGATGATTAGGTGGCGCACGGAGAGCGGTGACAAAAAAAAAAAAAGTAAAACGAAAAAAGTCCTGCTTTTGCTCGCGGCCAGGCTCTGTGCACATCTGTCCGCTTGTATCTCCGAACATCTGGACCGCAGACAGCCGGGCCAAGCAAAACCTGACGCATCCAAGCAAGTTTGTGTGAAAAAACAAAAACAAAAAAAACAATTGCTTCATTATGGTACGGCTAAACAGAGGAAAAGGAAAAGAAACAAATTGCTGGATGGCTAATTGAACAGCTGCCGCTGTTGCTGTAAGCTAGCTTGCAGCTTGAAAAAGCCTCGATTCTCACTGAAGAACGAGCTCAATGGCCAGAGAGATGAGGAATCCAAAGCCTGGATAGGCTTTAACCACAGTCACAGCGCATGCCAAAACAAACGCCGCTCATTTTCTCTCCGCAAAGCCCGTTAGCAGCTTGACACCCGCGGAAATGACTGAATGAGCACATCAGCAACAACTGAACACGACGCACGGACTGAATTAATTCAAAGGAGGTTGCAAAGGTACGATAACGACCGGAGGACGGCTCAGGACTTTGAGAGACGTTGTCACAATAAAGCCTGATTTGTACTTCGTCGCACAACGCTTTTGACAAGTGACACATGACAAAAAATGTTTTTCAACGAAAAAAGTGTCGCTCGACACTTTTTTCAGTGTCGCGCACCTCTAGAATTTTGTTGCACAGTCTGTATGTTGCAAGCATCTCTGTGTCTCTAGAATTATGTCGCAGAACTTGTGTATATGTTGCAAATATGACTGCTAAATGTTGTGCGACACTTTCATTTTTGTCGCACGACAGTTGTGGAAATGGTCATGTGACGAAGTATAAATCAGGCTCAATGCAGTACTTCAATTGTGGGGTATCTGAACTTTTGTCGAAGCTCGTGATGATGTGGATGGCTGTGCTCGGAGGTAACAGCTTGTTTCGTTAAGGAAATGTGGAACGGGCTGCAGAGAGGGGGGCGGTCCCACATTACGCACGCCTCACTGTCAGCCTGGCTGGAGGAATGTGGTGATGGGATGAAACAGCACGTGAGGCCCCGACACTTACCTGCATGTACCTGATCTGCAGCATAGGGGGATCAAAGCAACACAGGTCAACACGGCAGCTCAGCAAACACACACCTGAGTTCCTCATCGTGATACTTCATCAACAGTACTACCACTGCTACTACTGCTGCAGCTGCTGCTGCTGCTACTGCAGCTGCTGCTACTTCCGACTACTACTACTAATAATAATAATATTAATAACAGATAGGTTGGGAATGTTACTGGGCAATATCCGTGGCCATACAAACACAACAGGTGCTCTTCAGGGCAGGCTGGATATAAACATATGAGATTATGTAGAAAAAAGTTCCCATACTTTCATAATCTAGCTACTGGTTACAATGTCAGCCCCCATGAGATAAAGGCTTTTATTGCCTTGGGCCCCCATTTTTTTGGAACTGTAACCTGTTGCAAGGTTATGCAAGCGTAAGTGGGAACTTTTCCAAAAAAAATCTTGTATAATAATAAGAATAATATAAATTATGACAACAATTATTATCCATATTAATTAATATCTTCAATATTATTTAATATTTGTCATATTTAATATTATTGGTTATTTATTAATAGCCTGCAGATAGATCCCTAGGCGTTTCTCACCATTGGCTGTCGAACCTCCACCTTGATGATGTCCTCGTAGATGTCATCGCCGTCGTCCTCACACGGCACGCAGTCGTAGATGTCATCTTCTCCCACATCGTGCTCGCTGGAGAGAGTCAGGGGAGAAGAGACCACACACGTGAAGAAACGATCCTGGGTGATACACAAATGCTTTAATAATGATGGGTCAAAGGAAAACTTTCTCTCTTTGTTATCTAACTGACGCCAGTCTTTACTGTGTTATAGCAAGTCACCAATCCCCATGATGATTTCCCAAAATTCAGCCTTGCATACAATCACCCTCACCCAATCAGAGGGAAGCTTTACATACAACCACCCTCACTCAATCAGAGGGAAGCTTTACATACAACCACCCTCACTCAATCAGAAAAAATCCTTGCATACAATCACCCTCACCCAATCAGAGGGAAGCTATACATACAATCACCCTCACCCAATCAGAGAGAAGCCCTGCCTACAATCACCCTCACCCAATCAGAGGAAGCCTTGCATACAATCACCCTCACCCAATCAGAGGGAAGCCTTAATACAATCACCCTCATCCAATCAGAGAGAAGCTTACACACAATCATGCCTACCCAATCAGAGGGAAGTCATACATACAATCACCCTCACCCAATCAGAGGGCACACTGGCTCCTAATGATTTTTTTCAGTTTAAAGTGCAAAACAACCCTAGGCAACTTCTGAGTCAAAATAAAGACCACTAGGACACTGACATAAACAAAAAGCCAGAGTTCACACAGCTCTTACAAAGGCTGAGAGCACAGTGTAGCACAGCTCTTATTAAGGCTGAGAGCACAGTGTAGCACAGCTCTTATAAAGGCTGAGAGCACAGTGTAGCACAGCTCTTATACAGCCTGAGAGCTCTTATACAGCTCTTATAAAGGCTGAGGGCACAGTGCACACAGCTCTAATAAAGCCTGAGAGCACAGTGTAGCACAGCTCTTATAAAGGCTGAGAGCACAGTGTAGCACAGCTCTTATAAAGCCTGAGAGCACAGTGTAGCACAGCTCTTATAAAGGCCTGAGAGCACAGTGTAGCCTGAGAGCACACAGCTCTTATAAAGCCTGAGAGCACAGTGTAGCACAGCTCACAAAGCTCAGTGTAGCACAGCTCTAATAAAGGCTGAGAGCACAGTGTAGCACAGCTCTAATAAAGCCTGAGAGCACAGTGTAGCACAGCTCTTATAAAGGCTGAGAGCACAGTGTAGCACAGCTCTAATAAAGCCTGAGAGCACAGTGTAGCACAGCTCTTATAAAGGCTGAGAGCACAGTGTAGCACAGCTCTTATAAAGCCTGAGAGCACAGTGTAGCACAGCTCTTATTAAGCTGAGAGCACAGTGTAGCACAGCTCTTATACAGCCTGAGAGCACAGTGTAGCACAGCTCTTATAAAGGCTGAGAGCACAGTGTAGCACAGCTCTTATAAAGGCTGAGAGCACAGTGTAGCACAGCTCTTATAAAGCCTGAGAGCACAGTGTAGCACAGCTCTTATACAGCCTGAGAGCACAGTGTAGCACAGCTCTTATAAAGGCTGAGAGCACAGTGTAGCACAGCTCTTATAAAGCCTGAGAGCACAGTGTAGCACAGCTCTTATAAAGGCTGAGAGCACAGTGTAGCACAGCTCTTATATAGCCTGAGAGCACAGTGTAGCACAGCTCCTATACAGCCTGAGAGCACAGTGTAGCACAGCTCTTATAAGGCTGAGAGCACAGTGTAGCACAGCTCTTATAAAGGCTGAGAGCACAGTGTAGCACAGCTCTTACTGTATAAAGCCTGAGGGCACAAAGCACACAGCTTAATGGGCACTTAGCATCCAACTCCCTCTATTCTTTCTCTTCTGTATAAATCAGTTGAACGGAAATAGAGTCTCCCCTTTAAAGAAAAACACCCAAAACCAATTACTTTTGCCATTGACTTTTTTCAGTCTAACTGGAAAAAAAAGCCTTTCAGGAGATGTCTTGAGTCTCGTCTTTGTTAGCTGAAAGCAGGCAGCTTATAAGGGATAGGACTAAGCACCGGACAGCCCGGGAGGCTAATGTCCTTCCCTGAGCCACTCTCAGGATCTTATAGACTTTTAAAAATGTGGGATAAAGCCCCCCCTTTACAGTATGTCTGAGACTCATAGCAGTGATACTTCAGGTGAGGGGGAGGAATAAAGGTGGATGTGGATGCGTCAGGACTACCGAGTTGCTCTTTTGTATGCTTATGAATGGGCACAGAGGCTGGGATTCAGGATCTGCCACAAAGAGGTTGCTAGTTCAAATCTCTGTGGCTGTACCTCTGGATCAGGTGTGCACGCAAATGACTGGCAGTATAAATCCATAAAACGCACAAACTACGCACCTTAGTGTACACAAGTTAGTGTATACAAGTAAATGCAAAATACCCAAAATACAGGTAATACAAAAATATTAATTCATTTTAAAGTGTACAACACTCTGAAGTTTGGGGCTCCTATCCGATGCTGCAAGCCTTTAAAGTCAAAGGCAATGGGAGTGACACAGAGAGAATAAATGGAATGATGTTAAAACAACTGGGATAAGACTTATGGACGGTAATATTTCACAAGTCACATTTTAAACATAAATATTTACATGATTCAAAATTTAAAACGTATACATTCCGAGGCCCGTGATACAACAATAAAAAATACCACACTTAATAATAGTAAAGATGATTTGTGCAGCACCTTTCAAACAGTGCAACTGCAGTTCTTATATATTTATGTTCAATATTTCACAAAACACAGAAATTGCCTTTGGACTTTGAAGAAAACATTCTGTGTACAACAAACTAGAACGCTTAGGGGCTACATTCACCTGAAGATTTGCCGAATAAATCAGGGTGTGAAGCGAACACTGAGATGGGCGAGTTTAGACCCAGAAAAGTGTAGATGTGGAAGTGTTGGGCACAGGGAGCCTTAGCTCTGAATAAGGAGAAAAAGAACTTCCTTCTTTTCACATCTTTTTTTCTCCCAGCGAAGCCTTTGATGTGCTGTCCTTATGTCAGCACAAACTGAGCTAATCCCATTTTTTTCCACCTCTTTTTCGCCTCCTCCCTCTCTCTGTCTGCCTTCATGCACACACAGTAAAATTTCCAGTGTTAATTCAACTCTTAACAGTGCTATTTCAACTCTGACAGATAACATTCTGGAGTGGGACCAAATGTTATCTGTTAAGAGTTTAATTAACACTGTTCGGGTTGGATTAACACTGGACATTTTACCGTGCACTGCATTACAGAACGGCCTCTCGGTTCACAGAGGGTTTTGGGGTCTAATCCCACACACACAGAAAAGGCGGATGTTCTGTGTTTTTTGTGGACAGGTCCTCTCACAAAGTCTCTCCCGGTAATCTCGTACATGTCACACCCCATTAATGCGGTTACTGGGTACAGTTTTTCCAGTGGGAGCAGCCTTTCAATGCAAGCTGTCAGCGCGTAAAGCATGCACCTATACCTGGGACCATCAACTCCGGCCCTCAAATCCAAATCCAGCCCTGGTTTTCTTTTCTCCTGGGTAATTAGTGCTACTGATTGGCCGGACCCTCTTCACACCTGACTCCCAGGCAGAGGGAGGGTGGAAAACCAGCAGGTCTCGGCCCTCGAGGACCGTGAGTTGCTGATCCCTGACCTACGCGGCACATCCGCACCTGTTCGTCCGCAGCGAGCTGAGTGCGGTTTGGCGCTCGCGCCCTCCAGACACGCTGCAGCTACACAGCCTCCTAACTCACCCCGCGTCTCCTCCTCTAACGGCTCTCTGGCTCCTTCCTGATGTTCGTTACGTTACCCGCGGCACTGAGCACCGAGTCAACCCCCCGACACCGCGGTGCGCGCGACCCCGTGTCCTTCCGACAGCGGCCGCACGGCTGTGAAAGCCGAAGGTAAAATGGCGGCTTCTTTTTGCTAAGTGCCCGCCTCTTCTTACACCATAAACTGGAATGTGAAGCGGAGCGTGCTCTGTCGCTGGGGAGATGTGTTCGGACAACGTGTCACGCTTCTGCTAACGAAAATTCCACTGAATTTGTTCGGATGTCAGCGCGATTATTACCTGTGGCACGTCGTAGCTCGCTATCGAATGTGATGTGAATATTTACAGTTCTGTCGGCGACGGAGAATAACAGGAAAAAAACGACAAAAATAAAAAACTTTCAAGGATAAAATATTTTTTCGGTCTCTAGCTATTAAATTCCATGAACTTATATGTGCGTGTGTTTGCTCTTACGTGTGTATGTGTGTGGTTTGTTTGCATGACACAGAAACATTGTGTTTGTACGCAGACACTGAGTGCGTGGTATGTGTGTGCATGAGACAAGGAGAAAGAGTGTGTGTGCGTGCGTGCGTGCGCGTGTCTCCAGTTTATTCAGAGATAAGAGACCCTGTACGTAATGTACCCATGTGTCTGTGAGTTGAATCAGTGCTGGTATTACCGGACCACCCTTGCTGTGCTAAGCAGGGGGTTACACAAGGCCACCCCGACCAGACAATCACACGCAGGCCCCCCGGGTCCCTGCATCTCTGTTCTGATACTGTCAGCGCTGTTCGGCTCTCTGATGAGGTCTACAGTCTGACAGAATCAGATCAGGGGCTTGTGAGTGGTTCTGAACTCTGTGAGTAGACACTGACCGGCACATGACCCCCTGTGGTCTCCTCAGGCCATGCTAACAGCCTAACCCCCCCCCCCCATCCCACCACCCTCCCAAATAAAGATGTAGGTCGCTTCTGTGAGTGGCCTCAGCTGCCGTGAGCTCACCACTGTGCCACAGACTACGGTCACGCCGGCCTGCCTGTCAGTCAAAGCGCAGCAGGAGGTTCAATCCGGACCCGTCTGAGTTATGAGAGGGGACACGCCAAAACACCCGCCAAGTGCACCGCCCGGGGGGACAAGGCCTCTGCCAAGGCAGGCCGCGACTTCACTGAGTTACACACCGAGTTACACACTGAGTTACACACCGAGTTACACACATACCGAGCCACAATAAGACACTGAGCCACAGTACTCACAATCCCAGCTGAGTCCCTGTGCTCAGCCTGTGCTCAGCCTGCGCTAAAGCAGTCCCAGCGGGGGCTCTGTGCTCAGCCTGTGCTAAAGCAGTCCCAGCAGGGCCCTGTGCTCAGCCTGTGCTGAAGCAGTCCCAGTGCAGTCTCTGTGCTCTGCCTGTGCTAAAGCAGTCCCAGCGGGGGCTCTGTGCTCAGCCTGTGCTAAAGCAGTCCCAGCAGGGCCCTGTGCTCAGCCTGTGCTAAAGCAGTCCCAGTGCAGTCTCTGTGCTCTGTCTGTGCTAAAGCAGTCCCAGTGCAGTCTCTGTGCTCTGTCTGTGCTAAAGCAGTCCCAGTGCAGTCTCTGTGCTCTGCCTGTGCTAAAGCAGTCCCAGCAGTGTCTCTGTGCTCTGTCTGTGCTCACAGCCCCGGGGCACAGCCCAGCACCTGACGCAGGGCTTTAATACAGGCTGGAGAAAGTGTCTCCTGTGTCTCCTGCGAGCTGAGCTGCAACCTTGTGTGGCCCAGGCTCAGACTGTGAAAACAGCTCTCTCTGCGCGGAGGAGCAAATCCGCTAAATCCCGCCGCCGTTTAGCGGGGCTGAGGAAACAGGGCCGCCAGATCTGCTAACAGACCGCACAGCCACACCGGCACCGTCCGCTCAGCAGCTCGCATTGGCAACCGTCACCATGGCAGCCTGCCCCGGCGGAATATGTCTCCTAAAGGCCCACCTGCTGGGCCCGTTCTGCGGGGGTGTGTGTGTGTGTGTGTGTTCAGGGCTGGTTCTGCGGGGGGGTGTGTGTGTGTGTGTGTGTTCAGGGCTGGTTCTGCGGGGGTGTATGTGTGTGTGTGTGTTCAGGGCTTGTTCTGTGGGGGTATGTGTGTGTGTGTGTTCAGGGCTGGTTCTGTGGGGGTATGTGTGTGTGTGTGTGTGTGTGTGTGTGTGTTCAGGGCTGGTTCTGTGGGGGTATGTGTGTGTGTTCTGGGCTTGGTCAGTGGGGGTATATGAGTGTGCAAGATGGCGGCTGGAGCCTAGCTGCAGGTCCAATCACGCGTGCCTTTGCTCTAAACATCTAACTCCACACTATCGCGCACCTGTCGTAACTGCCGTCGTTAATGTAGTCAGTTGCAAAAAGGTGTTTTGGGTTTGTTCTATGGGGGTATATGTGTGTGTTCTGGGTTTGTTCTGTGGGGGTATATGTGTGTGTTCTGGGTTTGTTCTATGGGGGTATATGTGTGTGTTCTGGGTTTGTTCTGTGGGGGTATATGTATGTGTTCTGGGTTTGTTCTATGGGGGTATATGTGTGTGTTCTGGGTTTGTTCTGTGGGGGTATATGTATGTGTTCTGGGTTTGTTCTGTGGGGGTATATGTGTGTGTTCTGGGTTTGTTCTGTGGGGGTATATGTATGTGTTCTGGGTTTGTTCTGTGGGGGTATGTGTGTGTGTTCTGGGTTTGTTCTGTGGGGGTATATGTGTGTGTTCTGGGTTTGTTCTGTGGGGGTATATGTGTGTGTTCTGGGTTTGTTCTGTGGGGGTGTGTGTGTGTGTGCTCAGGGCTGGGTCTGTGGGGGTATATGTGTGTGTGTGTGTGTGTGTGTTCAGGGCTGGTTCTGTGGGGGTATGTGTGAGTGTGTGTGTGTGTGTGTGTTCAGGGCTGGTTCTGTGGGGGTATGTGTGTGTGTGTGTGTGTGTTCTGTGGGGGTATATATGTGTGTTCTGGGTTTGTTCTGTGGGGGTATATGTGTGTGTTCTGGGTTTGTTCTGTGGGTGTGTGTGTGTGTGTGCTCAGGGCTGGGTCTGTGGGGGTATATGTGTGTGTGTGTGTGTGTGTGTGTTCAGGGCTGGTTCTGTGGGGGTATGTGTGTGTGTGTTCTGGGCTGGTTCTGTGGGGGTATGTGTGTGTGTGTTCTGGGCTTGTTCTGTGGGGGTATGTGTGTGTGTGTGTTCTGGGCTTGTTCTGTGGGGATGTGTGTGTGTGTATTCTGGGCTGGTTCTGTAGGGGTATGTGTGTGTGTGTTCTGGGCTGGTTCTGTGGGGGTATGTGTGTGTGTGTTCAGGGCTGGTTCTATGGGGGTATGTGTGTGTGTGTTCTGGGCTGGTTCTGTGGGGGTATATGTGTGTGTGTTCTGGGCTGGTTCTGTGGGGGTATGTGTGTGTGTTCAGGGCTGGTTCTGTGTGTGCGTGTGTGTGTGTGTTCTGGGCTGGTTCTGTGAGGGTATGTGTGTGTGTGTGTGTGCTCAGGGCTGGTTCTGTGTGTGTGTGTGTGTGTGTGTGTGTTCTGGGCTGGTTCTGTGGGGGTATATGGGGTTAGGGCTGGGCGATATATCGCAGTGATAATTATCGCGTGCATTAACGGTCGTCGCCACCGTGTGGCGTACCGCCTTTCTTTTGTCTTCTTCTTTATAATTATACCTGAAGCGTTACTGAACAACTAAAGAGGCTGCGTAAAATGCTTCCGGAGAAAAACATAACCGCTGTTACCTACTGAGTGTTGACAGCGAGCCAATCAGCAGCAAGGTCACACAGCTTCCGTGTGATCATGTGATGTGTTTCTGCCAATCGCGCGGAAGCTGCAAGGCCTTGCTGGCTGTCTTATGGTCAAGCAATAGGCGACCTTTCTTTTCCGGAAAGCATTTCATGCAGCCTCCAAAAGCGTGGTGGTTTGCTGTCGCGTCAGGTATAATTAAAGAGAAAAAGACCAAAAGAAAGGCGGTACGCCACACGGTGGCGACGACTGTTATTGCACGCAATAATTATCACTGCGATATATCGCCCAGCCCTAGTGGGGGTATCAGTGTGTTCTGGGCTTGTTCTGTGGGGGTATCAGTGTGTTCAGGGCTGGTTCTGTGGGGGTATATGTGTGTTCTGGGCCTGTTCTGTGGGGGTATATGTGTGTTCTGGGCCTGTTCTGTGGGGGTCTATGTGTGTTCTGTGGGGGCATATGTGGGGTCTATGTGTGTTTTGGGCCTGTTCTGTGGGGGTCTATGTGTGTTCTGCGGGGGCATATGTGGGGTATATGTGTGTTCTGGGCCTGTTCTGTGGGGGTCTATGTGTGTTCTGGGGGGGTATACATGTGCTCTGTGGGGGTATATGTGGGGTATATGTGTGTTCTGTGGAGGTATATGTGGGGTGTATGTGTGTTCTGTGGGGGTATATGTGGGGTGTATGTGTGTTCTGTGGGGGTATATGTGGGGTATATGTGTGTTCTGTGGGGGTATATG
Source organism: Anguilla japonica (assembly GCA_025169545.1). NCBI lineage: Eukaryota > Metazoa > Chordata > Actinopteri > Anguilliformes > Anguillidae > Anguilla > Anguilla japonica. The sequence goes on from CM045896.1 coordinate 35,446,368, forward strand.
TGGGGTATATGTGTGTTCTGTGGGGGTATATGTGGGGCATATATGTGTTCTGGGCTTGGTCGGTGAGAGTATATGTGTTAAGCAGGTTACGGCTGCTTGGAGAAGGAAAGGGAAAAAGAGCTCTTGACACATCTGTGCTGGATCTCCCTGATTTTCCCTGAGAGACTCTGCCCAATGGCTCCATTTCATGCTTTGTCACCTCCTAGATGGAGCTTTTAAATATGGAAGCAGAGGAACTCACATTATGGGCCCAAAGGGAAGGACTAAGCCATTAGTCTGAGAGATTAGCCTTAATAGACACAACCGCAGGTGAAAACGCAAACACACACACATATACACACACACACACACATATATATGCACACACACACTCTCTCTCTCTCTCTCTCTCACACACACACACACACACACACACACATATACACACACATGCACACGCACACACATACACTCACACATTCTCACACAATCCTGTACTGTGCTATCCTTGTGAGGAATTCCCATTGACTACATTCATTCCGTAACCTAACCTTAATCCTAACCCCAACCACTACATGCCTAACCTTAACCCTAACCTTAACCTAATTGTAACCCTGGCCCTAAGTCCTAACCCTAAAACAGCCTCTTGACCTTGTGAGGACCAGCAAAAGGTCCCCACAAAAATACATTTTCCTCATCTTTCTATCCTTGTGAGGACATTTGGTTCCCACAAAGATAGTATTACAAGTTCACTCACTCACTCACACACACACACACACACACACACACACACACACACACACACACACACTTAACTCAGACTCACACACTCTCACTCTCTCTCTCACACACACACACACACACACACACAGTTCAGTCTAACTCAAATGGAGTTTACTTTTCAGTCCAGAAGGGATCAAATACACACAGAGTAAAATGCACTCTCAAATCTACTGTCAAATTTGATTCAACGCTGTTTGTTTCACTGAGGCTCTGAGCCTACAGGATTGTCCAAACGGCCACTGCAGTGTTACCCACAGCTGGGAATCCTGCAGGAGTCCCAGAGGGGTGGGATCTCAGTCTGCAGGGCGTCCCCCACTTTGATTGGCTGTCTGGCGGGGCATCCCCCACTTTGCTTGGCTGTCTGGAAAGGCATCTCCCATTTTGATTGGCTGCCCAGGGTCTACCTGGCAGTGCGTCCCTCATTCTGATTGGCTGTCTGGTAGGGCGCCCCCCTAATTTGATTGGTTGCCTGGAGTCTACCAGGCAGGGGACACCCCCCATTTTGATTGGCTGCCTGGAGTCTGCTTGGCAGGATGACCCCTCTTTGATTGCCTGTCTGGAGTCTGCCTGGCAGGATGACCCCTCTTTGATTGGCTGTCTGGCAGGGCATCCCCCATTCTGATTGGCTGTCTGGAGTCTGCCTGGCAGGATGTCCCCCTCTTTGATTGAGTGCCTCAGGTATAAGTGCAGGTCATGTGTTCAGTCAGAGCGGCTTACGTTTGAGAGCGGTCATGTGTTCAGTGCCTCAGGTCTGAGTGCAGGTCCTGTGTTCAGCTGCCCCTCTGGCAGAACACCTTCCAGCTTTAGCTTTATCTCGCCAGCGTCTCGAATGAGCTTCATCTGCTGTGAGAGCGGCGCTCATTCCTCAGGCTGTGTGGACGTTGCGGGAGGGTAATATATTCAGGAGGCAGTGGGGAGATAGGGGATGCCATTCATCTGGATGGGTTTGCACTAGCAGTGATAAATGGCACCTATCTGGTCAGAACACCTAATTATTTTACATTAATCAGACCGAATGGGTTCTGTCATAGCCTCCCTCACCCCCTCTCTCCCTCCCTCTCTCCCTGTCGCTCTCCCTCTCTCCCTCCCTTCTATCACTCTCCCTCCCTCCCTGTCGCTCTCCCTCTCTCTCCCTCTCTCCCTCCCTCCCTTGTTCTCTCTCTCCCTCCCTCTCTCTATATCTGTCTCTCTCTCCCTCCCTCTCTCCCTCCCTCACCCCCTCTCTCCCTCCCTCTCTCCCTGTCGCTCTCCCTCTCTCTCCCTCCCTTCTCTCACACTCTCCCTCCCTCCCTCGTTCTCTCTCTCTCCCTCCCTCCTTCTCTCTATATCTGTCCCTCTCTCTCCCTCCCTCCCTCTCTCTCTCTTTCTCTCAAGGCCAGATGCATACTGTGTGTTTGGCAGAGCAGGAAGGAGCATATATTAGTGGGGCTGGGTCCAGTGAACCCGGAAGTGTGCTCAAGGGCATGATGGCAGCACGGCTAAAGATTGAATTTGCATATCGGATTTTAATTAATGACATACTAGAGCTCTGTGCAACATGGTGTGTATGTGTGTGTGTGTGTGTGTGTGTGGGGGGGGGGGGGGTTCTTTGCCAGGCTAGCAATGATGGACAGTTGACTTTTAAATTTTTAATGGTCCTGCTTAATTTTTAACGGTCATGTAATGCTCATTAATTTTGTTTGTTGCGACATAAAAAGGAAAAATTGTTGTACTGACTGGGAATTGTAATCCAGGTTAACCTACTGCCGGTGTGATAAATGAAAATAAAGGAATTAAAAATATCTCTCCCTCTCTCTCTCTCTTTCTATCCATCTCCCTCTCTCCCTCTCCCCCTCCCTCCCTCCCTCTCTCCCTCTCTCTTTCCCTCTCTCTCCCTCTCCCTCTCTCTCTCTCTCTCTCTGCCAGTCCGGCTCCCTGCACACCAGCGCCACTCAGCCGCCCACCGCCCCACGTCCGCGTCGCTATGGAAACCCCCTACGCGGCTGGCAGCGGGCGTGTGAGCGCAGAGGTGGCGCGGTCGCGGTCGGGGACGGAGCACCGCCGCCCCGCAAAGAAACGGGCGCGGCGGCACGGACCCGTTACCCAACGGGGAGCCGCGGCACGCCCTCCGGCACGTTCCCGGGTTTTGGCGGAAGTGTTCCGAATCGCGGCTAAAATGGCGGAACCACGGCACTCAGGCGGCGGCACATTTGCTTGGTCAGCGGCAGAGAGGGAGGCAGGGCGGGGCGGGGCGTGTTCTGCAGTTAGCGCGGGCGTGACTCACTCCGCTAGCTCCTCCAGGCTCCGGTACACGTCGTCCTCGTTCACCGCCGTGTCCTCCGACGGGAACGGCCTGAAAGACACAAACAGAGATATTCATTTCACGGGGAGACAGTTCCCTCAGACGCATTTCCTGTGTGTATAATACTGAGTTTAACACATTTCCTGTGTGTATAATACTGAGTTTAAGACATTTCCTGTGTGTATAATATTGAGTTTAGCACATTTCCTTTGTGTATAATACTGAGTCTAACACATTTCCTGTGTGTATAATACTGAGCTTAACTGCCCTAATTGTTCCCCCCGCTCCACCTCAGGTGATGTGTGGCGATCGTTCTGCCACAAAATGGCCGCCTAGCACAGCTCAGGTGGGAGCTTATACGGCCTGTATGTGAGCAGCACTTCCCCCATCATAGCAAAGCACTTTGAGAATATGGCAAGTTCCAAACAATGTAATCAATTATTATTATTATTATTATTATTATTATTATTATTATTACCGTTAAATACATGGTCCTAGCAAGCTCTAAAATAAATGAATACACAGGCAGCTAATGCAGTTTCTGACCGTAGAAACGGCAGTGAGTTCTGTTACGATGCAGTCGCAGTGCCAGTCATCTAAATGAGCACTGTAATGTTCGAGGGGAGGGGTAAAATGCAAAAAGCCTGCTGTTGCCGACACTCAGGGCCAGGATTCTCTGCATGCGCTCTCCCCCAAGAGACCGTAAAGGCACAGCAGGTCCCTCTCCAGGTAAATTAAATTAAGAGGCCGCACGGAACACCCCCGGACTCATATGGGGCGGATGGGGGGGGGGGCTTGCTCTGTTAATGGGCACCTTTGGGCTGTTTCGGGAAATAGCCATTTTTTACTGAGCAGATTACCTCAAAGGTATTCTTCAGCATGTGACTGAAGCTTCAGTTTCCTTTGAGGTTTAAACTCCAGGGAAAATGTTCACTTTTAAGCACTAAGAGAACACCAACGGCCCGCATAAAACTGAGATCAGGGAGAGGACTTCAATAAAAAAAAAACTGTGTGTGTCTGCGTGTCCGTCTGGAACCGGACCCCAGGTAAAACATTCAGTTTGGCGCTGTGAGTAAACTTTGAATCGGTGGCTCCCCCACATGAAACAGCTCCGCATGTATAAAAAAACCCCCCCCCCCCCCCCCCCCCCCCCCACCCGCGCTGGGCTTCTCCCACACAGCAGCCTGTGGGGAGGGGTCCTGGAGCACAGGACTGCTCTCCGTGCGGAAGGTGAAAACGCCCGTAAAAGCCTGAGTCCGGAGTTCAGCACCGCGCAGGGAGCGGAGCTCGTCTCCGTGGCGACCTACGGCGGCACGCCTGCCTCGCCCCCCCCCCCCCCCCCGGGTCTGCCGGAGCCAATCAGACGGGCGAGCCTCAGTCCCTCACCCGGGCGGAACGCTGCTTTGCCTGGGCGTGGTGGGCGGAGGTAGGCGGAGCCGGGGTTGCGAAGCAGCGCGACTAAACGCTACGCTCGATAGCGTTCGCGCGCTGTTCCACGGCCAAATCGGGGGGATCAAATCGGTTTCGGTTTCCAATGCCTTTTTTTCAGAGATTCGGAGATGTCCGATTGCTCGATTCATCTAAACAGAGTGAGCTTAAAAAAGAAAAAAAACTCTGCCGTGGATTTCTGAGAAGACAAAAAACTCGTTTCCCCCGGATACATATTTGTCAACTGTCAACTCAGCGGAGACCTGAGGTACGGGGATCGATCTGCGACCCGTCTCTCTCTGATTCGGGCGCTCCTGATCGCCCAAACGGACTCGCCGAGGCCCTGGCGTGGGAGTGATCGCGGTTAAACTCAGGATAACAGCGCTCGTCTCAGGATAACAGCGCTCGTTAGGCTGCTCAAGCCTGTTGCCTTGGGCGCGCTCCTGCGGGGGGTTCAGGCCAGGGTTTGTCCGTAAAGCGTATTGTGACAACTGCTGTAAAATACGCTGTACAAATAAAATTAGATTTGATGATTGATTTGATTTGATTTGATTTGATTTGATTCGTGTCCCTGTGATTATGCGGGGGTGTTCCCGAGTGTCCTTGAACGTCTTAGACGTCTAACAGGAGTAGCATCAATTAGGACAGCGCTGCCTGGGGGCGGGGGTGCTGCGATGCAAGGACTGCTGGGAAAAAAGGCGCCAAGGCTGACACAGGAACTGCGTGACCCTTGACCCCTACACAACCCACGAGCCCTTGGACCAGATATGGGGGACCCTATTTAAAAGAAAACTGTGTTATGCTCATGCAAATAACTCACTATTAATATGCATGTTTCCTTTTACATATGACCCTTTTCAAGAAATCAGAACCCACATTTATTACATTTTCCATGCTGTTTATAATTTTCTGCCATTTGTGTCAAGGGCTCTTCAGTTGAATTCAGCAATTCAATTGAAGGTAATTTAATTTAAGTAGAAGGCACAATATTCCTTTCTTAATATGCATAAATAAGGTGTGCAGCCTTATTTATGCACATTATTATAGGAATATTCTTAGGAATACATTCTTAGGAATCCATAACTAGGAACACTATATGACCAAAAGTATCAGGACACCCCTTGGTCTGGTTTAGTTCCAGTGAAAATAAGACTTAATTGACGCAAGGGGTGGACCAACACCATATTAGTGCCCATTATTTTTGATGAGATGTTGGATGTCAAGTGTCCACATACTTTTGGCTATGTAGTGCATGTATGAAATACAAAAATGCTCTGATCTTTCTTCATGGCATCTGGGGAACAAAGGTAATGTACTGCACACCTGGCTAATGGGTTAGCCCACAGTGCAATGTCCTACACACCTGGCTAATGGGTTAGCCCACAGTGCAATGTCCTACACACCTGGCTAATGGGTTAGCCCACAGTGCAATGTCCTACACACCTGGCTAATGGGTTAGCCCACAGTGCAATGTACTACACACCTGGCTAATGGGTTAGCCCACAGTGCAATGTCCTACACACCTGGCTAATGGGTTAGCCCACAGTGCAATGTCCTACACACCTGGCTAATGGGTTAGCGCACAGTGCAATGTCCTACACACCTGGCTAATGGGTTAGCCCACAGTGCAATGTACTACACACCTGGCCAACGGGTTAGCCCACAGTGCAATGTCCTACACACCTGGCTAATGGGTTTAGCCCACAGTGCAATGTACTACACACCTGGCTAAAGGGGGGGTTGTGCAATGTCCTACACACCTGCTAATGGGTTAGCCCACAGTGCAATGTACTACACACCTGGCTAATGGGTTAGCTCCCACAGTGCAATGTACTACACACCTGGCTAATGGGTTAGCCACACAGTGCCAATGTGTCCTACACACCTGGCTAATGGGTTAGCCCACAGTGCAATGTACTACACACCTGGCTAATGGGTTAGCCCACAGTGCAATGTCCTACACACCTGGCTAATGGGTTAGCGCACAGCACACTTTGCGCCATCACCGTGCTCAAGGGCTGTTTCGCTCCGTCGGGGGAAGGGATATTGACATTTTTAATTCATTGGAAACCGCGGTGATGAATGTGGGTTTTAATCAACACCAAACACATTACTTTACTGCGTGAAACAAAGGAACCAATTATGCAGACACGGCGCCCCGCGCATGCTGATGCTCCCGTGCTGTCGGCTCCCGGAGAGAAGCGCGGCGGCCGAGCGCGGAAATAAGCCTGTTATCGGCTCAAACAGCCCTGTGAGGACAATATTTGGGGCAGTGAATCTGACTAATGGCTCCGAGTCATGGAGGAGGCAGAGATGAAAGCCTTCAAAGCCCAGTCACCTGTGTGACAACAAGGGGCTTAGGCAAACAGGTGCACACCCTCAGACTCCGGCAGTACACAGGAGAGCAGGGAGGAGAGGAGCTGAGGAAGAGAGGAGGAGGGGGAGGAGGGGAGAAGAAGAGAGGAGAGGGAGAGGAGGGGAGGAGAGGAGGAGAGGAAGAAATGAGGAAGAGAGGAGAGGGGGAGCGAAGATGGGGAGAAGAAGAAAAGAGGAGAGGGAGAGGAGAGGAGGAGGAGAGGGGGTAAGGAGGGAAGGCGATGAGGAGGAGAGGATAGAAGGATGGGAGAAGAAGAGCACAGGGGGAGAGGAGGAGGGGAGAAGAAGAAAATGGAAGGGGAGGAGAAAAGGGGAAGGAAGAGGGGGAGAGGAAGAGGGGATAAGAGGAGATTGGGATGGGAAAAGGAGGAATGGAGGAGAGGAGAAGGGGAGGGGGAGAGGAGGAGAGGAGAAGAAGACAAGAGGAGGAAGAGAGGGGGAGATGAGGGAGGAGGGTAGGAAGGGAGGAGAGGATGAAGGATGCAGACAAGGAGTGGGTAGTGGGTTGGCTGAGAGCTCACAGTTATATTTAAAGCGGCCGCTGGCTATCCTCTCCTCTCACCCCCCTGATCTCAGATCAGCACTCAGCACCTCAACTGAAGTCTTCACCCAAGACATTAACCACTCTAAACACGCCAGATGGACAGCTCCGTCCCCTTCGTGTTCTGCTTGGCACCTGGAGATTTGGGTTCTGTCTGCAGCGCAGCACTGGCTCTGGATGCCTTGTCATAGACCACGTCCCTTCATGAATATTCCTACGCTACAGCACTTCGGCAAGTAAAACACTTCAGTGACAGCCAAATCCGAGCTTCAGCAGAGACATAACTTTGAAAGTTGGGAATGCGGAGTAGAACATCTCTCGACAAAGTCTCGACTTCCTGTGGCAGCGACGCCGCCCGCCCACAGCCCTCCTGTCAATTACGACGGCCAGCAACCGCTCGAAGCCGCTCGGAGGTGCCTGGACGCCATGGAAACGACCGACTGTGCGCGAGTGTTCAGTGGGCGTGTGAGCTCGTGCTGGTCGAAGGCAGAGAGCGCACGCTGTTTAGGGAAGCAGGAGGGCTGAACTCACACCGAGCAGAGACTGCCTCCTGCCTGAATCGCCATCCCATCCCAACTCCATACTTCCCTCTCTTATATCCACAGTCTCCCCTTTCTCCACGCTCATCCTGTACCTCACAACCTGACAGCACAGATTCTGTGGACTCATCAGTATGTTTTAACACTGATATCACCTTAAGCTGAAATCTGGGTAATACCCAACAATAATACAATGTACGGTGGCATTGACAGTAGCAATGAACATCCTGTCCCTTTAGGTTAATATTCACAAACTGTAATGTAGCACTTAAAACTCTGGGCAACAGCAGGACACACCTGTAGTCAGTCTGTATGAAAGAAAGAGCGCAGTTGCCATTAGGGATATCTGGTGAAAATGCTTACCACAGCCTTCTCACAAAACCATAATTCCATCAGCCAGGTCTGAGCTCAGCTCAGTTTAATACTGTAAGCCTGGTTTGAGCTCAGCTCAGTTTAACACTGTAAGCCAGGTTTGAGCTCAGCTCAGTTTAATACTGTAAGCCAGGTTTTTAACACTGTAAACCAGGTTTGAGCTCAGCTCAGTTTAATACTGTAAGCCAGGTTTGAGCTCAGCTCAGTTTAAGTTTAAATGTAAGCCAGGTTTGAGCTCACTTCAGCATGGTTAAGCTCAGTTAATACTGTAGCCAGGTTAGCTCAAACAGTTTTCAGCGACAGCAAAAATCAGGTTTGAGCTCAGCTCAGTTTT
>CM045896.1:35462500-35560000 GCA_025169545.1 Anguilla japonica
TCCACACGACTTCATCCATTTATGTTCGCGGAGCGCTGAGCGGAAACGACACCTCTCCTCCCCACCCTCTGCCCCTGAACGGCCCCCCAAGCTCCCACTAGAGGGCGCTGTTCCCCAGTGTCCCGGTGACCGGACGCTTCACCTGGTTGAGTCACGTCCAGGTTCCAGTGCTACTGGGCGTCGTTCACGCCTCACAGACCAGCTTCAGGACTCCAGTCAGCAGAGCTATCAGCTGACTAACTCTAACCCTATCAGCTGACTAACTCTAACCCTATCAGCTGACTAACCCTATCAGCTGACTAACTCTAACACTATCAGCTGACTAACTCTAACCCTATCAGCTGACTAACCATAACACTATCAGCTGACTAACCCTATCAGCTGACTAACTCTAACCCTATCAGCTGACTAACTCTAACCCTATCAGCTGACTAACCCTATCAGCTGACTAACTCTAACACTATCAGCTGACTAACTCTAACCCTATCAGCTGACTAACTCTAACACTATCAGCTGACTAACTCTAACACTATCAGCTGACTAACTCTAACACTATCAGCTGACTAACCCTATCAGCTGACTAACTCTAACACTATCAGCTGACTAACTCTAACACTATCAGCTGACTAACTCTAACACTATCAGCTGACTAACTCTAACACTATCAGCTGACTAACACTATCAGCTGACTAACCCTAACCCAATGAGCTCACTACCCCCAACCCTAGCTGAACCCTAATTTGAGCCATGAAACCTAACTGTGGCCATAGGCATTTTTGTATACATCTGATTACTCAATTGAAAATGAACAAAAACAACACAAATATCATGAATTCAATGAAAGAAATGGAAAATAACATGTTTGAAGTCATTTATTTTGAAAAAATGCACTTAACTGAAACTATATGCATTTATACAGATATACGAGGCCACAGGAGTGCATCCTACTAATGAAAAATTGTGGCTCATCCTAAATCAAAGACTAATCCTTGTCTTAGCTGTTTTTTCTCAAGCTCCTGAACACAACTGTAAACTCGCCTCAACCCTAAAACTTACCATTTTCCTAACCCCTAACACTATCAGCAGACTAACCCCTAACCTTATCAGCTGACTAACCCCTAACCTTATCAGCTGACTAACCCTAACCCAGCTGAGGCGAAAGGCTCAAGGACGACTTTCACAATCTTTTAACTCAATGAATTTAAAAAACAGCGCGCGTCAGAGATTTAGTCACCCTCTCTGTCTTCCGGCTCTTTCCCTTTTCTGATTCATGTTTTTAAACTGTCTCTGGGGACGGGGGGGACGGGGGGGGGGGGGGGAGTGATGTACTGGGAGAGGGAGGGGGAGGGGGAGGGGGGGCAGAGCAGGTTTAATGCTGAAACAACGCTGCGTGGCTGCGTGCGATATTGGAACAGACGCACTCAGGCCGCAAATCCAATCACGGGGGCCTTCGCAGCTGATCCCGCCTGCGGGGCGAGCTGCTCGCGTGCGGAGAAGCCTGCGCGTGGCGGTGCGTCGCGCGCTCGGGCCGATCGATGCGGGCCCTGCTTCTGCAGCGGCGCTAATGGGCCAATGACATGCTGGGGGGGTGGGGGTGGGGGGGGGGGTACAGCGACTCATTCCCACCTGAGCCTGCTGAGAGTCCCCCCCCTCGCCCCCCCCCACCCCCCGCACTTCATTCAGTCCTTTTCAGCACCCCCCACCCCCCCAGCCCGCCAGCAGCTACTGACTACCTCCAGACTGGCAGCCACGTTTCACCGCAGGGGTCATGGGAAGTCCAGAACAAAAAGGACTACACTGTTTTAAACAGCAGCCTTCAACTCCCATAAGGCACCTGTGCAAATCACTGCTGAGGGCTTTGCCTCTGGTAACACTGGAGCAAGCGGCCAAAACCAGACTTCGTTTTTGAAGCTCATTTCCTGGTGTTGTAGTTCCTGGTTGCTCACTAGCGCCACTACGGATGGCTCCAGTATAGGTGTTTTCATATCCGGTTTCCATGTAAGTCTACGGTACAAATGCGATCAAAATACAAAGTCAATAATTTTTTCTCACAAGAACAATAGTCACAATAGGTCTATTTTTTTTATTCGTCTTATGACTGTCCATGGGTCGATTTCATGATTTATTGCGTCATTTGGGCACAGTGCCAATATTTGTTTCTGGACCAATGAGGTACAGCTTGCGTCACTTCCGGATTACTGCAGAGGACTGAGCTACAGGAGGGGCTACAGTCTATGGTCACTGGGGTGGGCGGTGGCGCCTCTTGGCCTTGACATTGCGGCTCCGGCCACGGTCCGCCTGTGCTAAGTCTGAAAATGCAGGCATCCCTTTCGCGGTAGGGATTTCATTATGGCGTGTGCTATTTACAGCTGCACTAGACGACCATAAAATAATCCTCCTCTTAAGTTTTTCGGTAGCCTACTTAACCAAATAATTACTTGGCAGAAAGCGTAATCAGCTTGCTATATTTGGTAGTCCAGTAGTAGCCTATGCTAAAACAGTTCGCAACTTCGGCTACAAGCCATTTGACTAGCTAGCTAACCTTAACCGGCAAACACATATTCAATCTGTCAGACGTGTTTGACGGCTTGTCAGTCGTGTACATTCCGTAAATTCCTGGGCCATGCTTCACGCCATGTGACAAAGCTACTAATCCCGATTTTGGGGATAAACACTTTTTCAGTTTCACGAAGCGAATTAAGAGTCTCAAGGTTCATTTGCTGAATAACATACAACACGCGATGAAATCACACACACAGAATTTAACGAAGTTAACCATCTTTGCATTTAGAAAGGAACATGTTTTTAGCATTTAAGAGACCGACAAGCTAGGCATTTAAGACAGTGGTTCTCAGAATCGGTCCTGGGGGCTCCTTGCGTATATTGGCTTTTCTCCATTGGTTTTGATGATTTACAAGAAAAAAATAATAGCCTAATAATAATTAAAATTCAATGTAGGCTACATTATTTTTGTCTTCATGCACCAGGTGGAAAACTTCCTGTACAAAGTGCGTTGTCATATTTACACGCCTGCAGATCAGTTATTAAAATACTTGGTAGATTTGTTAATCACCGCTGACAGTGTTGATTTTTATTCGGTAGAAAGTGATTTGCGAACGATCGGTTCAGCTAGCGTCACCCAGCAAGTGAACACCACAAACGGCGATGGAGTAGGCTAGCTAGTAGCAGTTACTGGCTCATTAACTGACTGTGGCGAAAACCTACGACGATAACTTGCTCGGTTAACAGCAGTCTACCAGACAGTTATACGAAAATTAGCCTAGTCAAATCACCAGTAGCCTACACATCTCTGATTGATTGACCATCAGTGTAGTCAATGTTTCTTCCCCTGTGGTTCATATTGCTAAAATGCGTGAGCTAACCACGGATAGCCTACCTAGCTCACTGGCAAACTGATATGCTAGCTAAGCATATTCGTTTTGCTGAGAAACATAAATTGAAGATAAACTGAACATAGCCTAATTGTATTTTTAATGTCATACATATAACGTGATTACATGACACAGTACAGTCACGGATAGAAATTAAACTCCGTAAACATCAGATAATATATTTTAAAACATAACGGCAGACAGTCAGCTAGCCTCAAGTTCGTTCTGCAATCGTTCGTTCAGGTTGATGGGCTTTTCCGCACCGGACTGTCAATCAAATTGTAAAAATCACAAGACCGCTTAACTCTATGGTTTTGGCTCCAAATCGAGAAAATGGCCGCGCCCGCCATTGAGCTTCAAAACGTGTTTTAGAGACCCACGGAGAGTCAATGGGTGACGTCACAGTAGCTTTGTCCATATTTTTTACAGTCTCTGCACTGGAGGGCTTGACTGAGAGGCTAAGAGTCTGTAACAGTGGTTATACTCCAGCGTGCACGCACACACACACACCCACACACACATACCACACACACCCACACACATAGCGCACACACATACACACACACATACCACACACACCCACACACATAGCGCACACACACACACACACACACACACACATACCACACACACCCACAAACATAGCACACACACACACACATACATACCACACACACACACACACATAGCACACACACACACACACACACACACATAACACACACACACAACATGAAGGCCACTACTCTGTTCTAGTGTTTCAGACACATTTGTCCAGAACTGAAGTGGAAGAAGTGACTGAACCAAACGGTGTTCCTCCTGGCTCTGTTCCGCTCAGCTCAGACGCTGACAGTGATTCCCTCACAGCGCAGCCCCCTGCCCAGCTTCACGCAGGCTGGGAGTGAAGCACCACGGGAGAGGCACTCCACGGCTAACTGGCGCTACAACTCCACCATCTTGGAGAAGAAATTAACGAGCGTTGCGTTCAGCAGCGATGGAAAGCCTGCGTAGTGTCTCTGCTTGCCCCCCCCCCCCCCCCCCATCCCCAAAGCCCCCCCCCCTCCCCAGAGAAACAGGGCTCCCCCGTCCTGTCACTCCAGTGGAGTCTCTGCTGACACAATTAGCTTCCCCGCTACGTCAAGATGGGTGTCAAGAACTCTGGAGGCCGGGAGTTCTCCCAAGAGGGTAGTCTTCATGCCGAGAACAATAGGCGTGTGTGTGTGTGTGTGCGTGCGCGTGGTATGAGTGTGTGTGTGTGTGTGTGTGTGTGTGTGGTATGAGTGTGTGTGTGTGTGTGTGTGTGTGTCTGTGCGTGTGTGTTTGTATGTTTGTGTATGTCTGTGCATGTGTGCGTGTGTCTGTGCATGTGTGTGTGAGAGAGAGAATATGTGAGAGGGTGTGTGTGTGTGTGTGTGTGTGTGAGAGAGAGAATTTGTGAGAGGGTGTGTGTGTGTGTGTGTGTGTGTGTGAGAGAGAGAATATGTGAGAGGGTGTGTGTGTGTGTGTGTGTGTGTGTGTGAGAGAGAGAATATGTGAGAGGGGTGTGTGTGTGTGTGTGTGTGTGTGTGTGAACACAATCTGTGAGTCATGGATCTAACCCATTCACTGCACACTACCGGCATAACCTTGACCATACTTCACTCAGAACATCTCAAACACCAACTGCTCCAGTGAGTCACACAGCACAGGCGCTGAGCGTTACCCTGGGAACCAACGCGCGCACAGTGTTACCCTGGGAACGAACGCACACACAGTCCATCCCACACCCGAACCCTGTGACCCCACACCAGGGACAGAGCCCCCCCCCCCCCCCTCATATCACACCCCAAACCCTGTGACCCCCACACCAGGAGAGAGAGCCCCCCCCCCCCCCCACCTCATCATCACACCCGAACCCTGTGACCCCAACACCAGGGACAGAGCACCTCCCCCCCCTCATATCACCCCCCAAACCCTGTGACCCCACACCGGGGACAGAGCCCCCCCCCCCCCCCTCATCACCCCCAAAACCCTGGTGACCCCCACACTGAGGAGAGAGCCCCCCCCCCTCATATCACACCCAAACCCCCCCCACACTGGGGAGAGAGCCCCCCCCCAATATCCACACCCCAAACCCTGTGACCCCCACACTGGGGAGAGAGCCCCCCCCCTCATATCACACCCAAACCCTGTGACCCCCACACTGGGAGAGAGCCCCCCCCCAATATCACACCCCAAACCCTGTGACCCCCACACTGGGAGAGAGCCCCCCCCCCCTATCACACCCAAATCCTGTGACCCCCACACTTGAGGAGAGAGCCCCCCCCCCTCATATCACCCCCCAAACCCTGTGACCCCCACACTGAGGAGAGAGCCCCCCCCCCTCATATCACACCCAAACCCTGTGACCCCCACACTGAGGAGAGAGCCCCCCCCCCCCCCTCATATCACCCCCCAAACCCTGTGACCCCCACACTGAGGAGAGCCCCCCCCCCCCTCATATCACACCCAAACCCTGTGACCCCCACACCGGGGAGAGAGCCCCCCCCCAATATCACACCCCAAACCCTATGACCCCCCACACGGGGAGAGAGCCCCCCCCCCCCCCCCCCCCCCCATATAACCCTGTGACCCCAAACCTGTGACCCAACACCGCGGATAGAGCCACCCCATATCACACCCCAAACCCTGTGACCCCCACACCGGGGACAGAGCCCCCCCCCCCATATCACCCCCCAAACCCTGTGACCCCACACTGGGGAGAGAGCCCCCCCCCCCCCCCCCCATATCACACCCGAACCCTGTGGCTCAGCAGGCTCAGAGTGCTGCTCTTTTTTAATGTCTCTGTTGTTTCTGCTGACCGGGCCAAACTACAGTCTAACACTGCCCAGCATTCCTCTGAGTTTCAGCACATCAACGGTATCATTTTCGCTGAGATTTTGGATAAATCACATCCTGCCTCGCCCCACTACTTCCCTTCTACCTGTCCCCTCCCCATCTAACCCCTTGGAGGGGTAATTAGATGTATCCGAGGGCAGGGACCATACATTATAAATTCTGTCCTAGTAATGGCAGAGTGAGCATTCATATGCCCCAGAACAGGTGGGGCTACCTGTACCATGCACCTGTCAGTCACAGATAGGTGTGAACCAATGAAATTACTCCTCACTTCAGCAAAACAGTCTGATTGGTTAAATGAGTAAATCCACAACCATTCTGGGGTTGATGAAATGTCTCTCCACCAGCACTGCTTTTTTAGCCGTTTCCATGGCACCCAAACCAAGGAGCGGGCGTGCCCTTGATTCCCTTAGATCTTTAACGCGATTGGCTGGAACGGGAGTCTCGCACAGCGGGCCTTTCCCCGTGCAGCAGACAGACAGGAAGTGAACGCGTCACGTGACCCGGCCCAAGAGGAGGCGGAGCTAGCGTGTTCTAGCGCTTTCCTCCCAGACCTCGCGGCCAGAGGCACGAGGTCATCAACAAGCGCCCGTCTTCCCAGGATACTGCGATGTGGAACGCGATGGTGGACGCTTCCCACTTCGAAAATGCACACTGTGCCCCCCCCCCCCCCTTCTTGGTGTGTGTGTGTGTGTGTGTGTGTGTGTGTGTGAAGCGTCAGCTTCATGGCCTTATAAACCGATTATTGACTCCCAACACTGAGGTTCCGGCACACAGGAAAATGACAAATGAAATCTCTCCTCCCTCAATCCATTTAGGCTAAGCAGCTTGACTAATCAGCAAACAATATCCCCAAAATGAGCGTTATAAAACTATGCGGTAAAAGTCGCGTCGGACATTAATGAAAGAGCAGCCGCCTAAACAAATGAACAGTCCACAGCCACAATAAATCAATGAGCGAATAAATAAATGAAGAACAGGCTCTGCAGGCCCAGTGAAAGCACTCTCCCTCTCTCTCTCTTTCTCTCTCCCCCTCCCTCACTCTCTCTCTCTCTCTCTCTCTCTCTTTCTCTCCCTCTCTCTCTCTCTCTCTCTCCCTCTCTCTCCTCTCTCTCTCTTCTCTCTCTCCGCTCTCTCTCTCTCTCTCTCTCTCTCTCTCTCTCCTCTCTCCCTCTCTCTCTCCCTCTCTCTCTCCCTCTCCCTCTCCCTCTCCCTCTCTCCCTCCCTCTCTCCCTTTCTCTCTCCCTCTCTTTGTGGGTGTAAACCGGCAGTAATGGGACCCTTTTTCATTCAGGACAAATTTCCTGTTGAGAAATGGCCGGGCCGCTCTTATCAGATCCAATTTCCCCGTCTCCGCCGCGGCTCCCTTGTTGTGTACGCACGCGTGTGCCTGAGGGGGGGGGGGGGGGGGGGAGGGGGGGGGCATTACTCTGTTAGCCGCCGACACTCGATACAAAATGCCCGGCGGCTCGTCTTGTGAACCGGCAGCCGCCTCACCTGGAAGGCGCTGGTGAGAGGCCGCACGCCTCCGCACACCTCCGCACGCCTCCGCACGACGCGCACGGGTCTTATTACTGCCTCACGAGGAACCGTGAGGCGGCGGGCGGATCTAATTATGAGATTCCGACGCCGTGTGAATAACGCGTACGGTTAACCGATCGTCCGCGAAACGTCATTTCAGACAGGACGACAGAAAGAGAAACCGGAGAAACAGAATAAAAGCAGGGCGATGCAGAAGGAGTTGGGGCTTTTCGGGGCTGGGGAGGGGGGGGGGGGTGTTTTAGAGGCTGGGGGAGCCTCGTGGGTGCAGAGGTCGCAGAGGTGCGATTGCGCACGTGAGGTCAGAGGTCAGGGCGGACACCGTAGCTGCGGCCAGACGTCCGTCAGACGTTTTTAGCGACGCGCATTCCAGCTACCGCAAGGTGAGGGATCACATTTACTCATTTCGTCCTGCCAGTCCTTAAAAGATGCGTTGGATATAAACCAGGCTGCGTAGTCACTTATTGTCACTTATGAAAGTGAAATGGATATTTTGGCGGGAGGGTCAGAGATGGCGGCGCGGTCGTCCCGCCGTCAGACGCGCGGGGAGCCAGACGGATGACGCCCTCCAGAGCTCGGAACCCAGCGGCCATTCCTCCCGCCATCCGCGGAAATGAAGGATAAATTCTCCCCGCGGATGAAGAGAGAGAGAAACAATGGGAGCGTTTTTTTTTCTCTTCCTAATCTCAGAAGCGGCGGTGGCGAGGGATGACTGGGGCTGGCAGCGTGTGAACATGTATCATGGGAACGTTCCCCCGTCAGCCCGCTCCAATTCCCTGGGGGGGGGGGGGGGGGGGGGGGGGGTTGCCTCATATCCTGTTTGTGGGAGACATGTTTCAGGGCTCTTGTGCCTTGCATGTATCTCTCCAACACGGAATTCAAGCTCTGCTGAGGAATCGTCTAGGGCAGGGTGTGATCTACTCTGATCCATCTCTGCGTGTGATCTATGTGTGTGATCTACTGTGATCCATCTCTGTGTGTGATCTACTGTGATCCATTCTCTGCGTGTGATCTACTGTGATCCACCTCTGTGTATGATCTATCTGTGTGTGATATACTCTGATCCATCTCTGTGTATGATCTATCTGTGTGTGATATACTCTGATCCATCTCTGTGTATGATCTATCTGTGTGTGATGTACTCTGATCCATCTCTGCGTGTGATCTACTGTGATCCACCTCTGTGTATGATCTATCTGTGTGTGATATACTCTGATCCATCTCTGTGTATGATCTATCTGTGTGTGATATACTCTGATCTATCTCTGCGTGTGATCTATCTGTGTGTGATGTACTGTGATCAGTCTCTGTATGATCTGTGTGTGATGCACTGTGATCAGTCTCTGTATGATCTGTGTGTGATGTACTGTGATCAGTCTCTGTATGATCTGTGTGTGATGCACTGTGATCAGTCTCTGTATGATCTGTGTGTGATGTACTGTGATCAGTCTCTGTATGATCTGTGTGTGATGTACTGTGATCAGTCTCTGTATGATCTGTGTGTGATGTACTGTGATCAGTCTCTGTATGATCTGTGTGTGATGTACTGTGATCTTTCCCTGTGTGTAAACTTTGTGTGTGAACTCTCCCTATGAGTGAACTATCTCTGAAGACTAACCCTAAACACCCCCAAGCCCCAAATCTCCCCCTGAACACGTCTGCCTGCTCCTGACAGCAGACGTTTCTGCAGACGGCGGAGTGTTTCGGGTCGTCCCGGCCCCCGCGGGCGAGGCTCCTCTCGCGGGGCGTCCCGGCTACTCTCAGCATTTTAAACGCCCTGGAGCCAGAGGCCCTGTCCCGTTTGCTTAAAATACAGGAAGTAAACAAACTGCCCTGAACTCTGTTTCCCCCCAAAGGAGAGTGAAAAAGTGCCAAGCCACAGTGACAGCCCCCCCTCTCCCCCCCCCTGCTTATACCTACATATTTAATGAGCTCCCTCTCCTCCCCAAAGCCTATCAGCTCGGCAAAGAGGCCGTTTGCTGTCTCGCCAAAACTGCTCCGTGCCGAGCGATAACCATGGGAACCAGGTGAAAATCTCCTCCGCCCCTTGTGATGGTAATTCCTGAGCCAGCTGCTCCCCTTGGCCTTATCTGCAGAGGGCACTCGGTCGCCGTGACGCTCCCGATGGGGGGGGGGGGGGGGGAGGGGCGGGGCGGGGCGTGATGTACAGCCAACGGGATTATCCCGCGTGTAATCTCACCCTCCTGAAAGATGAAAGTTAAGGGGACGGGGGGGGGGAGGGGGGGGGTTGGTTGGTGTCGCCCCTCTGTTGCACAGAGATAAAGGGAGAGGAGCTCAGGTTAAATCCCCTTGTCTTCGGTCCTCAGGACATCCCGGGACGAGGAGGGGGGGGGGGGCGCTGTCCTTCATCATGTCTCGCCCAACCCCACCCCACCTCTCCGGTCCCCCCCTCCTCCTGCTCCCAAACCTCCACCCCCCCGACTCGACAAAGAAAAACACACAACAGAGGACCGTCCCCACTAGAGACCCTAAAGCTGCCCCGGTACACCTGCCAGGGCTGCAAGGGCATTATCCCTGAGCTCATACATTCTCCAGACCAGCACAGCAGTACAGGGAGGATTAGTCACACGAGGAAGTGAAAACCTGCTCACTGCAGAGCGAGGGCTGATGGGAAGTCACTGGAGCACCAAACCGTGCAAGCTCAGAACTCTTCCTCCTGACCAGAAGGGTCAAGGGCACAGACACACACACACACACACACACACACACACACACAGACGCTTTCTCACACACACACACACACACACACACACACACACGCTTTCTCACACACACATCTCACACAGACTTTCTCTCTCTCATATACACTTACACATACACACACCTCTCACAAACACACGCAGAAGCATGTTAACAAGATCACACACACACACACGCACGCACGCATGCACACACACACACACAGTCCCCCACCAGACGCTCTCTCACAGACATTCTCTCTCATACACACTCACACACTTCACACAAACACACACACAGAAGCTAATACACACACATGCACATACACACACACACACTTTCTCGCGCACACACGTTCACACAAATACACACTCACACACACACACCCACTTTCTCGCACACACACATTCACACAAATATACACTCACACACACACCCACTTTCTCACACACACACACACACATTCACACAAATACACACTTCACACAAACACACACACAGAAGCTAATACACACACACACACACACACTTTCTCGAACACACATTCACACAAATACACACTCACACACACACACACCCACTTTCTCACACACAATCTCATTCAGACACACACACACACACCCATTCCCTAACAAACACATTTACGCCTTCAAACATTAAGCATTATGGGTCTTCACAGCACAATGCGCCATTATTCACATTAAAAACAGCTTTTCAAACAAACTCCCGTTCCCCTCTGATAACAACGGGACACATTTCCATATGAAGGGCGCGTCCCCCCCGCAGAAGCCGGGTTTCAGTCAGAGCATTAAGGCCGCATTAATACAGAGGCATGCGCGCGCCGACAGCTTTCAGGGGTTAGATTAATGGACCGCGAACGCAACCCAACGAGCGAGCAGAAATGAGTTATCGCGCCTGGTTTCCTTTTTTTTTCTCTCTCTTTCTCTTTTTCGGAGCCGCTGCCTTTGACGATCAAACGGCGAGACGCCATGGCAACCAAGCGGAGGACCCCCCCCCCCCCAGGCCGCGAAGCGCGCTTTCCAGCGGAGACGGAAACCCGAGTCAAAGCGAGGACGCCGCGCCGCTTCTCCCCCGTTCCGGTGCATTGTGGGTACTCGGCTCTTTCCGTCAGAGTTTGGCGCCGGTTCCTGACGTGATTGGTCTGATGAGATCGACTCGCTTTCCGCCAAAACTCGCCGCAGCGTGCTTCTGACGACGAGCGCGGAGAGGAAGAGCGCGCTGAGCCGGGGGAAGTCTAGATCACGCGTTCCCTTTCCGTCTGAAAGTGGCGCTGGGACCGCGCGCACACGTCAGACAGAATTCAAGATGTCAGAAAAATCGCCAGAAAAACATTAAATTTGAATCTGCCTCCGAGGTCCATCACACCCAGAGTGAGAAGCATCCGAGCTTCCGCTGATGTCATTTTCTGTTCGCTGTTCTTTTTAGTCAAATTCATACACAAAATGGCGGGAGGATGAATGTGTCTCATTTAAGATATTTGGAGCGAAAAAAAAAAAAAAAAAAATCAAACACAATAAATCCATCAAATGTAGTCTGAAGGATTGAAAAAAAGACCCCAAAACGTTCAGAGGTCTAATGCTGGGTTATGTGCTGGGTCCTGAAAGACTAATGCTGGGTTACGTGCTCGGTCCTGAAAGACTAATGCTGGGTTACGTGCTCGGTCCTGAAAGACTAATGCTGGGTTACGTGCTGGGTCCTGAAAGACTAATGCTGGGTTATGTGCTGGGTCCTGAAAGACTAATGCTGGGTTACGTGCTCGGTCCTGGAAGACTAATGCTGGGTTATGTGCTGGGTCCTGAAAGACATCTTGTTGAGGAAATATAAGTGACAGAAACAGGGGGTTCCATTAGGAAATGTACCCCCCCCCCCCCCCCCACAAAAAAGAAATCAAAGAGCTTTGATGCAGCCACAGCGCAACTGACAGATTCCTAAGGGTATGTCACATGTCACCTGACAACCAATTATGTTAATGACTGTCACAGTGCAAGAGAGACAGCTCCTTCATAGAGAGCGAGAGAGAGAGAGACAGAGAGAACAATGCTTCAATTTTACATCTCTGGCTATCAATATTTTACTGCCGGTATTACACACATTTTTGTCAGGTGAATTCGGGTTATTGTGCGTGAAATTCGCGCCAGGAACGCCGCCTCGCCCCCCCTGGGCCGCCCCCCCCGCCCCCCCCGCTATCGGTTTCGGCGGAGACGCTTCGGAACTCGTTATCATTCCGAACGGAACCGCGACGCGGGGCCCCCGGCCCGGCCCGGCCCGCGCGTGAATATTCATGAGCGGGGAGCGATAAGGAGGAGCGGGCCTTTCGCCGGGAATCATTCAGCGGCGGCGAAACTGTTCAGCGTCGGAGGCGGCAGAGGAGGAGGAGGAGGAGGAGGAAGGAGCGGAGAGCCGCCCCGCGGTCGCGCCGCCGATTAGCCCGGCCATTGGCCCCCGCTCCTCCCGGGGCCCCGGCTCCCAGCCCCCCCCCCCCCCCCCCCCCAGCGCGAAACATGACGCGGACAAACCGGCCGTCCGCTCGGTCGCTGAATAAGATCGCGCATAAACGACTCTGCAATTACCGCTGCGCCCTGTTAGCACCGGCCATCGATTCTCTCATTCTACGGCCTCTCTGTCTGTTTTTATCGTACACGCGCGCGCGGCGGTCGCTGCTGTTAGCGCGCAGAAGCTCCCGCGGAACGGGGGCCCGTGGAACGAGGGGCGAAAGGTTCGGCTCAAACGACCGGCTGAATAAAACATAAAAAGATTATCGCCATGAATAATTCCCACTGATGCTGCCGCCACAAACCAGGAAAAAAAAAAATACCGCAAAAAAAAGAATCCTTTTTATTTGCCCCCCCCCCCCCCCGCCCCCAAAAAACGAAACTGAATTTTAGATGTTAAGGCACAGCATGCCGTCTTACTGTTTACAAGCTTATTACTGGAACCCTTTGGAACTGCAGACACCCTCCCCCACGCCCCCCTGTTCCCAGGGAGGGTCGTGAAATGATGCGCTTAACCAGCCCAAAAAGCGCGTGGGACTGGACTCCTCATGTCTGAGGGGATTTAGCAGACCTGAATGCCCCCCCCCCCCGCCCCCGTGACGCTGGGGGAGGAGGAGGCGCAGTTAGAGATGTGATTTAACGCGGCAGGAGCAGAGTGCGGTAATCCAAGGCCACTCCGCTTTGATAATGTTGTAATTTCCCTCATATTTCAATTTTCTGTGGCAGGAAAAAAACGCTCTGAAGAGGACCTCAGTTACGGAGGTTTCCACACACACATTATTATTATTATTGCGCTCCCGAAGCCAATTATGTCAAATACTCCGCTTTAGAGTCGAACAGCAATGTCCCACCTAGGATTCAAACCCGCAACACTCCGCCACCCTAAATCAGCTCTTTGGCTCTATGTAATATATGATGTACACAGTGATGGAGGACAGTGTGAGCGCTGCCAGGGTTATACCTCAGTCCGGCCCTCTCTCTCTCATACACACTGAGGGGGACACACGCGTGACCTCATCTGTCTGAGAGCTGTCTGCTGGCGGTGAGGTTTTCCTTCCAGGGAAGATGAGGGCGGGGAGTGGGGGGGGGGGCGGGGAGTGGGGTGGGGGGGTGGGGGGGGGGCTTGCAGGTGTGAAATAAAAAAAGCAGCTCAGATTGTATAAATCAGAGGGAAAGGGGAAATGACAGATGGGATGCCTGTACCCCCCCCCCCCCCCCCCGACAGATCAGAGGAGACAGAGTGGTGTGAGGGAGGCTGTTGCTATGGCGACGCACAGCTGGGATGGCTAGGGGAGGGGCGACGGGGGGGCGGAGCGAACCCCCGGACAGCTGTGTGCGTCTCAGGCTGAGGGGGCGGGCTCGTGTTCGGGGAAATGCGGTCAGCTGGTCAGCTGGTCATGACTGGCTGCCCCTCCCTCAGGACACTGTCCCAGAGAGTCTCATCAAACCAGACCACCCTGGCAGCTGTCTGTCACAGCCGTGTTTCCCATGATGCCCTGGGAAAAAGGGGGCTTCTCTAAAAGGGGGGTGGGCGGGGGTGAGGGGTGAGGAGTATGTCGTTGAGCTGCATTATCCTCTCACAGCTAGAGAGGGCAGCGGCCACCACAGAGGAAGAGACAGCATTTTGGAAAGTCCCTCTTTGGAGAGACGTCATTCCCACTCAGGATCCAAAAAGTCCCGAGGCTGACTGTGAGCTGGAGGGAGACTGGGGGGGGGGGGGGGGGGGGGGGGGGGGGGGGGGGGTCATGGGAAGGTGGTGGGGGGGGGGTGTAGTACAATGGTATGGCTTACAATGGCTTGTAACCTCAAGGTTGCAGGGTCGATTCCCAGGCAGGACATCGCTATTGTACCCTTGAGGAAGGTGCTTAACCGGCACTGCTTCAGTCCGTACTCAGCAGCACAAACG
This sequence comes from Anguilla japonica, assembly GCA_025169545.1. Taxonomy (NCBI): domain Eukaryota; kingdom Metazoa; phylum Chordata; class Actinopteri; order Anguilliformes; family Anguillidae; genus Anguilla; species Anguilla japonica. Next base: position 35,477,428 of record CM045896.1, read on the forward strand.
GGCTGTAATGTAACGGGGGTGAGAAGCTGAGTGTGAAATGCTGACGCAGTCGAGCTGAATCACACGTTTTAGGAGAGAAAACACAGGCGTCCGCCTCAGTGAATCACTAAAGTCAGAGCACAGCAGACCAGGGCAGCTCTGACTGGGCTGCTATCCCACAATACACCGGGGCGGAAAACTCCCCCCAAAAAAAACAACCCGCCTCCCCCTCGCACGTCCGTTCCATGAAGAAGGTCCCGGCCTCGGACCCCTCTCCGAATCGGACGCTCCCCCCCGCGGTCCCATCCACCTGCGCTGTGGCTCCGCCTCCGTAGCGGCCTGTCTGTCGTTGCGCTGTCGCCACGGCGAATAAACGCGGTGGGAAGGCAGACAGGCGGCACGCTAGCCGCAGATCTGGAGCCGGGGTAACAGGGGGTCAGGAGGGGGGCACGTTTAAACGATGGGAGACGTCCCGCGCCACACCGGACCCCGAGCTCTCCCTCGTTACGTCAGCTCTGATCTGAGCTCACAGACGCAGGTGTCAGCGAGGCCTCCACACTTATCAACGCTCCTCTCACACCTCAGGGACGCCCTGGGGGGGGGGGGGGGGGGGGGGGCACAGTCTCGGGGGGGGGGCGGTGGGTGACAGTTTGGGGTTTTACCGCAGTCATCAAAACTGAGCCGCCCCGACAGGGAGAGAAACCCCCCCCCCCCCCCGCCCCTCACCCTCCCGCCCCCCAACGAAGTGAAGCAATGCGCCGAGACAGGCTTCACACAACACAGGGGCGCTGCTTAGCCTCACGGAACGGCACAGTCGCGATGCCGCGGTGTCAGCGGGGGGGGGGGGGGGGGGGGGGTGTGTGCTGTTCACGTATTCAGCGTGTTAAATCCGCCATGTTCTACAGACGCCACAGGCGAACCAGACCAGAAATAGGGGCTGGGGGGGGGGTGATGGGGGTGGCACCAAGACCAAAGCAGAATAATACATGCTAACGAGCACCCGGACCCCCCCCCATGCCCCCCCCCCCGGCTCAGCGCTGGCATGAAGGCTGGGTGTCCGCAGACTCTGGGCTCATTATTCTCTCTTCACATGAAAGCAGCAGTCACTGGGTTTATGGCCGTCACACGTCCCCTGGGGGGGGGGGGGGGGGGGGGGGGGGGGGCTACCTCACTGCTGCTCGCTCCAGAGGCGACAGAGAGACACCTTCTTGGGCGTAGATGAGAGATAATTTCATTCTGTGCAAATTTCATGTCGAACATCAAAATGTACGTCAGCCTCTTCATTTTTATCTCACAGTCTCAAAGGGAATCTGAGGTCCAGAAACACCCTGAGCCTTCTGATGGCTGCGCTGTCCCCTGACCTATCACGCGTCTGCGTTCCACGCCCTCCGGCCAATCGCGCGCATGCGCTCTGCACCCTGCGGCCAATCGCGCGCCAGCGTGTGTGAGGGTGTCCTGCTGGGGTACACCGGCTGCGTGACCGTGAGCTGCAGCGGCAAACTGCGCAGAGGAAGCAGCTCAGCGCGCTCGCTGTGAGAACAAGGGGACAAAATCACGGCAGGAAAAACTACAAACGATGCTAAAGACGGACTACAAACATGGAGCTCAGAAGCTGGCCTCGGCCAAACTGCTCAGAACCCCCACGAGTCTGTGCGTTCGCGGTCTAACGCGGACGTCGTTTCCGCACCGCCAGCGGAGTCCCCGCCGCTCGGCCCCTCCCCCGCCGTCCGGGAGGCAGGCCTCCGTCCGCCAAGCCGCCGTCCGCCAGGCTGCCGCTGGCCTGCCGCCCGGGATAAACCCGGAGAGAGAAGCGTCCGGAGAGCGGGCGGGGCCAACGCGCATCGCCAGGGCAACGCCAGCCAGCTAACCCCCGCCCGCCTCCCGCTCCGATGCCGCAGCACCCTCTGGGGACCCGGCGGCGACTGTTGCCATGGCGCAGATCCTCCTCACGCAGCCGCCCCTCGCGGGCTCCGGGAAGGGCGTCTCGGCGTCAGGAGAGGGGGCGTGGCCCGGCGTCTGGAGCCCTGCCGCGGAGGGAATTTTCGGGGTTTCGACCCCGCGCTCGCGGTTGCCATGACCACAGACCCAACAAACGCTGCTGTCCGCGTTCCGCGCGGCCTGCCCCAGCCCCGCCCGCGCGGCGAAGCGCCCGCCGCCCGCCCTCACAATGCCGCCAATGTGCGCCGCCACAAACGCGCCAATGTCCACCCTCACAATGCCGCCAGTGTGCCTGCTGCTGCCCGCCAGAGAATCCCCCCCCCCTCCCCAGGCTGTGAGAAACCCCGCCCCAAACCCCCCCCCCCCCTCGCCCCCCCTAAAAAACCCCACCCCCCAAACCCTCCCCCCCCCCCCCCCCCCCCCCCAAACCCCCCCAAACCCTAACCCCCCCCCCCCCCCCAAACCCTAACCCCCCCCCCCCCCACCCAAACCCTAAACCCCCCCCCCCCGAAACCCCAAACCCTAACCCTAACTCCCCCCCGTCCCAAACCCTAACCCTAACTCCCCCCCGTCCCAAACCCTAACCCCTCACCCTGTGGCTAGCTTTAGCCATCCCGCTGCAGGCACTGGCTTTCTCCAAACACCCTTCATGAGGGGAGAGTGCGGGAAGCGCTTTCGGCCAATCACGGCCTTCGCTTCGACCGTAAACGCGCTGCTATTGACCGTAAACGTGAAACACCACCTAACATCGCACCACGGTCACGATGCAACGATGGCCCCGCCCCTTTTTTCTAGCTGTCAAATCAGAGGAAACCCAGACAACCACCCCCGCCCCGCCCCCCGGCTGGGTAGGCTGGCCGCCTCTTCACGTGAAACAAGCCCACAAATGTTTTCAGAATGGAACCCGCTCTCCCTAATGAGAGACCAGCGCCGTTCTGCCAGCAGCGGGGTTGGCGGGACGGTTTAGTTTAGATGACGTCATTTTAAACGTGCGCGCCTCCTCCTCCTCCTCCTCCTCCTCCGGGGCCGCGGGTGCCAGATCCGCTCAGACGAGACGAGCTGCAGACGGACCGGCTGTTAAAACACCGCCACGGGCCCCGCCATCCCGCCATCCCGGGATTCCCCCACAGCTGAGCTCTGACATCATGGCTGAGTTCTAAATTCCACCCCCGAGAGTCTCTGTGTAATGAGGCATTCATGTAGGACAGAGGGCCCTCGTCTAACTATTAACCTTTATTTAAAGAGGGGGTAGCTCGACCGAGCACGCATGCTCCTTTACAACAACAACAACAAAAAAAACCTTAACTGTTAACACCCCCCCCCCAGTTACCCTAACCTGTATGTCTTGGGACTGTGGGAGGGAACCGGAGTACCCGGAGGAAACCCACGCGGACACGGGGAGAACATGCATACTCCACACAGGGTTTGATCCCAGGCCGGGATTCGAACCCAAGACCTTCTTGCTGTGAGATGACAGCACTATCCAATGCACCACAGCGCCGCCCCAATCACAGTAATGCGGGTGAGTCCCGGCCAATAGAAAAGGCTGGGAGAGAGAGATTGTCGGTGCACCACTGCACCCGTCCCGGTCCCAGGGGCCCTCGCTGGGATGAGATGGGGGGGGGGTGTGTTTGGGTGGGGGGGGCTGTACATGCTACCCTAAAACAAGTACAGATAAAGATCAAAGGCAGCCTTTGTTGGGAGCCCAAGCTGCTCGTCCACTTGTCACTGACAAGGCCAACAGCCCACACTGTGGGGGTGGGGGGGCAGCTCCACGTCTTCCTCAAGCCCAACACAACTGCCACAGGCTGCCAGCCTCCCTCCCTCCCTACCTCTCACAAACTCTCCCTGCCTCCCATCCTCTATCTCTCTTTCCCTTCCTCCCTCAATCTCTTCCTTCCTCCCCCCCTCCCTCTTACCATCTCTCCCTCCTTCACTCCATCTCTCTTTCTACCACCCTCTCTCTTTCTCCCTCTCCTATCCTCCATCTCTCTTCCTCCTCCCCTCCCTCTCTCCTTCCTCCATCTATGTTTCTTCCCCCCTACCTCCCACCATCCCTCTCCGCCTCCTATCCTCAATCTATTTCCCTCTCCCTCCCTGCCTCCCTTCATCTCTCTCTCCCTTTATCCCTCAGTCTCTCTTTCTTCACCCTCCCTCCCTCCCTCTCTTTCTTCACCCTCTCTCTCTCCCTCTCTCTCTCTCTCTCTCTGATTGTACAGTATGTTCCAGTGTCGGTTAACGAGCGGTTTACAGAGCACCACAGCGATTAAACAACCCAGCAGATCTGTACTGGTGAGAAAGAGCCACAGGCCCTGCACTCATGAAAGGCTGGGCGGGGGGGGGGGGGTGGGGGGGCAGTAGCTACTGTGCTGCAGGGACAACGGCTCCCCGTTAAAGAGGAGAAGCAGGGCTGGGGAGAGCTCTCCTGGCTGCAGGAGAGCGAGCAGGAAGCAGTGTCCTGGACTGCAGCGGACAGCAGCAGCAGCGAGCTGAACGGAGTGTAAAAACGCTGAATCACCCCCCCCCCCCCCCCCCACCCCCACCCCCCCCACCACCCCCCCCCCCCCCGCACCTCCTGCGGCATTTCATTAACAAAAAAAAAAGAGAGAAAAAGGATCTCAATGATCCGGCAGAAGCCCTGGAACCCGCGTTCTGCCCACCGGCGACCTTTTAATAAAACGCATCCTCCGAAATGGATTTTTCTCTTTTTTTTAAAACTAGGAAAATCCATTAAGGTTCGAACTGTTGGGGGTTAGAGAGGGACGGGCCGGACCTGCCCGTCTTGCCTCGGCGCTGAACTTTGGCTTTCTCCAGCGCCCGGTAATCACATAAAAGCACTCGGAGAGGAGAGCTTCGTTTTTTAAAGTGCCTTTTTTTTGAAGCGCGGCCATTGTTTGGGCTTCCGCGCGCGTACTGCATGAAATACTGCAGGACGCGCGGGGGCCTTTGTGCGAGAGAACGCACAGCTTCACGCATCGATCGCAGACCCTGACACACGCGCACCCGTTTGTCAGGGAAAAAAGGAGTTTCTATACATGCGCAAAAATAAAATTTAAAAAAAAAACTAAACATAAAATCCCACAAGCTGAAGAAAGAGGAAAAGGCTGAAACCCTTATAAGGCTGCCCGTTCGGCGAAGTAAGGCTCAGAGACGGCATCGCGGTGCGTTCAGACTGAATGGCGGCTGATGGCGGTGTAACTCTCTCAGTGCGTTCAGGCTCGATGGCGGTGTAACTCTCTCAGTGCGTTCAGGCTCGATGGCGGTGTAACTCTCTCAGTGCGTTCAGGCTCGATGGCGGTTGATGACGGTTTAACTCTCTCTTAAGACTACCGGCTTTTCCTCAGAAGCAGACAGTGGAAATGTAGGCTCACGACGCTCCTGAGGGAGACAGGGTATCAGCTCCACGGCCGCAGTGGGGACCCCTGTCATGTGACACACAGGTGAATCTCCTGAGAAAGCACTTCAGTGAGTCGGGCACCGTTAATATCCAGCTGACCACAGCGTTCCTCCCGGTGACCTGTCCATCACTCCGATGGGACCGAAATCACAGCAGCAGTTCACAGGCACACTGCCCAGGTGCCCCCCCCCGTGCTCTAAAGGTGCCCCCCCAACAGGCAGCAGGTCAAAATCACCCTCCTTCTTTCAGAGCTGATCTGTGTTTGACAGCCGCACTTTCTATTACAGAAGACGTCAAAACCAGATGATACCTCCTGGGAGCCACCTTATCAGATCTTTTACAACAAGACTGTGAAAAAAGAGCTGGAGAGGTATTATAGACTCATACACTCATATGGTGGGGGGGGGGGGGGGGGGGTCATAGGGGAGGGGTTCTTTTGTTCCCCGCTTTCAGTTTGGAGACAAATAGCCATCCTCAAACCCCCACCCCCACCAGCACTGCACGAACACAAACCAACCTCCAGCCCACCCCCACCAGTGAAGCACCTTGATCGCGGTAGCTGTGATGTCACTGTCCTGGGGCAAATGAGGTCAGATGATAAAGCCGTGTCATTAATGCAAAACGCGGGCCGCCGTGACTCATTCTGGCGGGAATAAACACCACTGGGGGGGTGGGGGGGGGGGGGGTGCATGCTACATTACGCTCTGTCTTCAGCTGTCATTCACGGGCTTATCCAGAAGTGTAGCTAAAATGTCAGATGGTGTAAACTTAGGGCTAATTAAAGGTCAGAATTTGGGATGAGAAACCAGAAGAAGCAGATATGGCCCACATCGCCCTCCTCTGTCACAAAGGAAGGCTGGAATACCATCCAGCAGGGGGCAGCACTTTCACAGCTCACATTACACACACTCTACAACGGTGATGCCCAATCATGGGCCACGGAGGGCCAAGAGTATGCAGGTTCTCGTTCCAACCAATCACTTCACCTTTTGATTTCACTAATTGGTTTCCTCCTCTCTGGTTGCAGGTGTGTTAATTAGTGGTGTGTTAATTAGTAATCAGTGGGTGAAGTGATTTGGTTGGAATGAAAACCACGGCACGTGATTGGCCACCACTGCTCTACATGATGAGGGTCCCCATTAGGGAAAATGACTCCCTCCCTTTTGGGGGGCTGGTGCACCCCAGTATCCTGTACGGTTACCCCATTCCTGGAGCTCCACTTTGGGAAAGGGGTTTGGGATCTGGGATAAGGAAACAGGCGAGGATGTAAGCTCAGCGGGTGGGTGAGCAGAAGCTACAACTGGACTATTGGAGATGCCTGGACCCAAGACCCAGCCCAACCAATCCAGTGTTTCAGAACTGAACCCAAAACCCAACCCAACCAATCCAGTGTTTCAGAACTGAACCAAAGACCTATCCCAACCAATCCAGTGTTTCAGAACTGGACCCAAAACCCATCCCAACCAATCCAGTGTTTCAGAACTGACCCAAAATCCATCCCAACCAATCCACAGTTTCAGAACTGGACCCAAAATCCATCCCAACCAATCCACAGTTTCAGAACTGAATCAAAGACCTATCCCAACCAATCCAGAGTTTCAGAACTGAACCCAAAACCCAACCCAACCAATCCAGTGTTTCAGAACTGAACCCAAAACCCAACCCAACCAATCCAGCGTTTCAGAACTGAACCAAAGACCTATCCCAACCAATCCAGCGTTTCAGAACTGAACCCAAAACCAAACCCAACCAATTCAGAGATTCAGAACTGAACCCAAGACCCATCCCAACCAATCCAGGGTTTTAGAACTGAACCCAAAACCCAACCCAACCAATCCAGCGTTTCAGAACTGAACCAAAAAGCCAACCCAACTAATCCAGCATTTCAAAACTGAACAAAAGACCCAGCCCAACCAATCCAGTGCTTCAGACTTGGACCCAAAACCCAACCCAGCCAATCCAGAATTTCAAAACTGAACAAAAGACCCAGCCAAACCAATCCTGAATTTCAGAACTGGACCCAAAACCGAGCCCAACCAATCCAGTGCTTCAGACCTGAATCCAAATCCATTCCAACCAAACCACAGTTTCAGGCCTGGCGTTCCATCTCACACAGGTCTGCAAACGGAGACCGTACTGTGAGCCGACTGCTCTCCTTCCGCAGACGGTAGAAATGATTTCCCAAAGCACACGGGGCCTGATTCACAGAAGACTGATAGAGAAGAGGCTTTAATGGATAAACACACCTGCAGGCGGCTCCATTAGAAAACCAGAGTGCCCAATCCCGTTGATAACGGCGGTACTGAGCTCAGCGTGATTCGGAAACGAGGTTTCAGACGCTTCGTTCATCCAGTAATAACAGCTGAGGCTCTAAAGCAGCGGGGGGGAGGGGGGATCTAACCCCACTGGATGAGCAGGTGCCTCCTTCCTAATCACAGGTGAGACCCTGCAAAGACCTGGTGCACTAACGCAGGAGAGAAAGCCACCGATCTGTACTCGCGGTGTCTGAAGCAGCAGCGTACAGCAGCCAATGGAGTGCGCGAGTCGCCACTGATGTGGGCGCATGCGAGCACACTGAGAGAACAGGTCTATCCTTCCTGGCTGCAGAAAGGTCTCCCGTCTGGACCTTTGAACTCTGACCCCTGACCTCTGGGCATCCTTCGGCTGGCCAGGACTGTGGAATAGAGGGGTACATCCCTCGCCAGTGCCCCAGAATGTTGGGTTTCCACACTTACTGTGCCCCAGGGGCACGTGAAGGGTAACCACGGCGACAGGGAAAGAGGGGGGGAACCCTGTCGACCGCAGCCTTTATGAGGGTGACGCAAACGGGTCTGGGCACAGAGACCCAGGACAGTGGGCCCAAACCACAGCTCAGAAAGGCACAGGGCGGAGGGGGGGGAGGTAAGGGCAGCAGCCTGGATTGAGGGGGGGCAAGGGGCTGGAGTGTGGAAATTACGTCAGCCGTGATGGGGGGGGGGGGCTACAGAAGAGTGAATGAGAGCTGTGTTTGTGATGACTTTCCCAGGCTGAAATCACCAACCCTTCCCCCTCTATTTTTCCAGATCTGTGACCTAACCCCCAAATAAGTGCTTCTCAGTAGCAGGGCTAACACAGGTTTAAGCATCATGGACAGCAGGTCTCTCTGAATCAGGGCTCTGGACAGCAGGTCTCTCTGATTCAGGGCTCTGGACAGCAGGTCTCTCTGAATCAGGGTTCTGGACAGCAGGTCTCTCTGATTCAGGGCTCTGGACAGCAGGTCTCTCTGAATCAGGGCTCTGGACAGCAGGTCTCCCTGATTCAGGGTTCTGGACAGCAGGTCTCTCTGAATCAGGGCTCTGGACAGCAGGTCTCTCTGATTCAGGGCTCTGGACAGCAGGTCTCTCTGAATCAGGGCTCTGGACAGCAGGTCTCTCTGAATCAGGGCTCTGGACAGCAGGTCTCTCTGATTCAGGGCTCTGGACAGCAGGTCTCTCTGAATCAGGGCTCTGGACAGCAGGTCTCCCTGATTCAGGGCTCTGGACAGCAGGTATCCCTGATTCAGGGCTCTGGACAGCAGGTCTCCCTGATTCAGGGTTCTGGACAGCAGGTCTCTCTGATTCAGGGCTCTGGACAGCAGGTCTCCCTGATTCAGGGCTACAGAGCAACATGCTGGCTCTGTAGCTAAATCACAGGAAAACCTCTGATCACAGGGTGTCTCCTGGGCTGTACCAGCGATCCTCTGATTTTGAGCTGCCTCTAGGCTGTAGCAACAATTCTCTCATTTGGGGCCGTCTCTGGGCGGTAGCAGTGATCCTCTAAACCCTGGGCTGTACCAGAACCCTCTGATCTCGCACTCTCTATTGGGTCCTGATGGATGCGTTGGAATCCTCCTCCGTCTTTTCTTTCTGACCTGCCATTCCGTCCTCGAAGCTCCGCCCCCCATTCCAGGGGAACCATTCATAAAAAAGTCTGAGAGACGTGAGGTGTGAGTCGAGCAGCTCGGTCACAAACAGCCCCCCCCCCTGCCCTTCCATTAAATCAGCGCATCCACAGCTGCTCATGGCTCAGCACATTCCACACACCACCAGCCCCTGGCACGACGGGACACTTTGGGCCGCACATGACTGCAATACTAACGGCCAGGACGTGATGTGCCCACCCCCCTATCCACCCCACCCCCCATACGCTCTCAAAAGCCACCAATCAGCCTTCAGCCTCCACTGATACTAAGGCCCTTTAGTGTGGTGTCAGAATCAGGTGATGCGGCGTCGGCCAATCAGAAAACCCTTGAGCTAAGGGCAGGCGTACTGTGGTAACTCCGAAACCCCGCCCTGCATACATCATTTCATGGCACATTAATCAAAGTGTGCAGAAATGACTGAATACTAAGAGAGAGAGATAGAGAGGGGGAGGTAGAGGGAGTGGGAAGGAGAGAGAGAGGCAGAGAGAGAAACAGAGAGGGAGAGAGGGTGCGAGATGGAAGGAAGGAGAGAGGGAGAGATGGAGAGAGGGAAGGAGAGAGGAAAAGGGTGTTAGAGAGGTAGACAGGAAGAGAATGTGAATAGGAAGGAGGGAGATAGGGTGATAAGGAGAGAGAGAGAGGGAGAAGGAGGCAGAGAGAGAGAGGAGAGAGAGAGAGAGAGAGAGAGAAAGAGAAAAACACCAGAGGGGGAGACGGAGAGATAGTAAGTGCTGTCATAGGAGAAGCAGCAGATGGGCCCGAGCATAAGAGCATTATTACACACTTTCCAGATCAATGACCTCCATGTTGGCTGAATTACTTTTTCTTCCCCATTTTTTTATATTTATTTTAAAGCGTGGAGGGAAATAAGGTGGCGGACGCTGGCGTCTCCTATCTCTGGGAATGGAAGTGCGATGCCCTGCCCGGCAGCAGCCCGCTGGAGGAAATGGGATTCATCAGACAGGGCGCTGTCTGCGACCCCGCCGGGGGGGGGAGAGACGCGGGCGCACGTCGTCCATCTTCTGTAGCCGCCGGAGCTGCGCTGCTCTGTGCCCGCCCCCACCCCAGCCCCGCCCCCACCCCGCCCCCGCCCCCACCCCAGCCCCGTCCCCGCCCCGGCCCCGCCCCCCGCTGAGTCCCGCCGTTCCCGTGGCCGCGCTCTGATCAGCGGAGGCGCAGAGCGCTCGGCTTTAGGGCTCTGAGTTAGCGATGAGCTAACGCTCCTCTGGGCTACGGAGTGAGGGCTGATCACATGATCAGCCATATGCTCCTGAGCCGGGACTGACTCACTCACCTTTACAGTTTAGCATGTGAGCTCACACCATGCATACACACACACACACACACACACACACACACGCACATACACACATACTCACACACACACACACACACACACGCACACGCACACGCACACGCACATACACATACACACATACTCACACACACACACACACACACACGGGCACACACGCACACTCTCACACACACACACACACGCACACACACGGGCACACACACACACTCACACACACACACACACACACACACACACACACACACACACACACACACACATACTCACACACACACACACACACACACACGGGCACACACGCACACTCTCACACACACACACACACACGTACACATACACACACACACACGGGCACACACGCAAGCACCCACACACACACACACACCCAAATACACACACACGCACGCACACGCACACACACACAAACACACTCTTGTGCACGCACGCACTCGCACACACACACACACACACACACACTCACACTCAGCGCTGGATAATAAAAGAGGAGTCCAGGGCAGAGTGGGGTAATCTGGGGTTTATGGGATATTCACAGAGCAGTTGTTTCAAATTTAAGCAGCACGACTTAGTTGCCAGGATCCCTACTGTTTTGTTACCATGGCAACAGGGAGACGAGCCCTACCTTCCCTTCAAGTTCATAAAAAATAATTGCTGGAGCCCCAGATAAAGAAATAAACAGGACCGGACCGGCTCTGCTGCGCTGGTCCTGCGTCTCCCCCTCAGTCTCCCCCTCAGTGTTTTAACACACTCCAGCTTTGCGCTTATTTGATCCCAGCTGACCCGCTCTGGCGCTGGGCTTCACTGTTCCCGCCAAGTTCGCCCGCCGCTCGTTTGGGGCCGGCCCGACGCCGCCCGCGCCTACCACCGGCTCGCGGGCGCCTCTGAGGGGGGGGGGGGGGGGGACATCCGAGAGCAGTTCGCGAGGGCCAAAACGGTTTCCACCGAGCCGGATTTCACCGATCCGGCGCGCTCTCCGAAAAGGGTCAGATTCGGGCTTTTACTCGAAACCTCGGACACGCGGCATCGCCGGGTCGGGCTCGCCGCGCCTCTGTCCGTCAGGGGATCACACGCGCGCGGACGGAATTCGATCACGCGCGGGGGGGGGAACGGGCTCACGGCGCGGAACGCGACACGAGGGCTTCGCCGCGGAGGCGAAACTCCGCTCCTCTCCGCCCTCGGAGTCGCTCTCCTCCCGCGCGCTAATTTATTCATGAGCCAATCTGCCTTCAAACGCTCCGATTATTTTATTGAGGCCGCGGAGCGGAGCCCCTTCGCGCGGGGGGCGGGCCGGGCGGACCGTATTAAAGCGCGTTCGGGACGCGGTCAATGGGGCGCGGAGCCCGTGACCGTCGGCGCGATAACGGAATCGAGCCGCCCGGCGTTCCTTTCTCCGCTCGTAATGACCTTCGCCGCGTGGATGCTCCAGAGACGAGAGGCCGTCGGCGGAATGGGGATGGGGGTCGGCGTGCCCGCCCGGTGTCCTCTCACCAATCAGATAACAGGGACAGGAAGAGGAAGGGGACGCATTCGGAAATGGGATGGGGGGTGGGGTTTGGGATTTGGGGAGTGATGAAGAGCAGCACACAGCAGGAGGTGCCCTGGGGCATCCCGGTTTAGGGGGGGGTATATGAGTGTCGCTGTGGGGGGGGTCCCCAGGTGTCACAGCTGGGGTTCTCTTCTGAAGCAGAGCAGGGGATCATGGGAAATCCTCCAGATATGTGCACGTGTGATTTGGGCTTAAATACAGCTCATCTCAGCCTCTTTAACAGGGATCTGCACTGAGGATGAAGCACAGTGCATTAGCACCCTGCATATCACACCAGAGGATGTGGGTTTTAATCCAGATAACACTCCTAGTCTCTTGCTCAGAGGCTAACGTGCATTCTGCCTGTTCTGCCATCCCACCTGGGACACCTGACAGCATTAGTGTTCAGTACAAAGATGTTGTGCAGTACAGTAATGGTGTTCAGACAACAATGTTGTGCAGTACAATTATGGTGTTCAGTACAGCGGTGGTGTTTAGTATAGCAATGGTGTTCAGTACAGTGATGGTGTTCAGTATGGCAATGGTGTTCAGTACAGCAATGGTGTTCATTTCAGAAATGGTGTTCAGAGCAGAGATGGTGTGCAGTGCAGAGATGGCATTCGGTATGACAATGATGTTCAGTACAGAGATGGTGTTCAGTCCAGTGGTGGTATTCAGTACAGTGATGGTGTTCAGTACAGCGATGGCGTTCAGCACAGTGCTGGTGTTCAGTACAGTGATGGCATTCAGTACAGTGATGGCGCTCAGCACAGCACTGGTGTTCAGTACAGCGATGGCGTTCAGCAATGCTGGTGTTCAGTACAGTGATGGCATTCAGTACAGTGATGGCGCTCAGCACAGCACTGGTGTTCAGTACAGAGATGGTGTGCAGCACACTGATGCTGGTGTTCAGTAAAGCCCTGCCTCCCCACTCTCACTTCCCCCAGGTGGAGCCTGTTAGCGACAGCGGCCCCGTGCTCAGGTTCGGTTAGCCTGCGGGGTACCCTGCGGCTAGTCTGGGGGGCCCAGCAGTCAGCCTGCGTTCAGGCGCGGTTAGCCTGCGGGGCGCGCAGTTAGCCTGTGGGGCCCTGCGGTTAGCCTGTGGGGCGCGCGGTTAGCCTGTGTTCAAGCGCAGTTAGCTTGTGGGGTGCGCGGTTAGCCTGCGTTCAGGTGCGGTTAGCCTGCGGGGCCCTGCAGTTAGCCTGTATTCAGGCGCGGTTAGCCTGTGGGGCCCTGCGGTTAGCCTGTGGGGCGCGCGGTTAGCCTGTGTTCAAGCGCAGTTAGCTTGTGGGGTGCGCGGTTAGCCTGCGTTCAGGTGCGGTTAGCCTGCGGGGCCCTGCAGTTAGCCTGTATTCGGGGCGTGCGGTTAGCCTGTGGGGCCCTGCGGTTAGCCTGTGGGGCGCGCGGTTAGCCTGTGTTCAGGTGCGGTTAGCCTGCGGGGCCCTGCAGTTAGCCTGTATTCAGGCGCGGTTAGCCTGTGGGGCCCTGCGGTTAGCCTGCGGGGCGCGCGGTTAGCCTGCGGGGCGTGTGGTTAGCCTGTGGGGCCCTGCGGTTAGCCTGCGGGGCGTGTGGTTAGCCTGCGGGGCCTGCGGTTAGCCTGCGGGGCGCGCGGTTAGCCTGCGGGGCGTGTGGTTAGCCTGCGGGGCGTGTGGTTAGCCTGCGGGGCCCTGCGGTTAGCCTGCGGGGCGTGTGGTTAGCCTGCGGGGCGTGCGGTTAGCCTGCGGGGCGTGCGGTTAGCCTGCGGGGGCGTGTGGTTAGCCTGCGGGGCGTGCGGTTAGCCTGGGGGCGTGTGCGGTTAGCCTGCGGGGCGTGTGGTTAGCCTGCGGGGCCCTGCGGTTAGCCTGCGGGGCGCGCGGTTAGCCTGCGGGGCGTGTGGCCGGGCGGGCAGCGGGACGGCGCGTGTGGGCGCATCCCAGCAGACCCGTTAAATATAAATGGAAAGCACACGGAGGCGCTCGGCGGGGGGACGAGCGGCGCACACAAAGGAAGCCGCGCTCTGTTTGAACAAATCAGCGGATCAAACACCTCCCGGGAGCCGCCCGGCAAATTGGACTTCTCTTAAACGGCCCGACCCCCGGGCCCGCCCGCCAGCCCTGCTGATGGATTCCACACAGGGAGCAGAGGAGCCTCAGGCACCGTGAGCCCACCCAGCCCTGCCCACACTGTGCCAGCCTCACCCAAACCGATCAGCCCACACTGGCCACACCCACTGTGACCACACCCACACTGGCCACACCCACTCTGACCACACCCACACTAGCCACCCCCACAGCAGCCCCCCACCCACACACACACACTATAGTAATGTCACTCTAGACTCTTATCCAATAACGCCAGGCACAGCTATTTGCAAATGGCGTGGACAATTGCACAGCAGGACAATGCGACGGACAATGCTACATAATTTAGCTCTTGTTGTGAATGTTTTAGCTCTTGTTGTGAATGTTTTAGCTCTGACAGTGAATGTTTTAGCTCAGTAAGTCGGTGTTTGAGCTCTGAGAGTGAATGTTTTAGCTCTGAGAGTGAATGTTTTGGCTCAGTGAGTGGATCTTTTAGCTCTGATAGTGAGTGCTGTAGTTACAGCCCCATAAAAACGACTTTCAAAGCAATAAAGCCTTCAGAGTGCTATTGCACAGACAACGCTGTCAACCTCAGTGTCTCTATCTCTCTCTCTCCCTCTCCCTCTCTCGGTCACTCTCTCATTCTCTGCAGCAGTCTCTTTCTCTCTCCTTCTCTCTCTCCCTTTCTCTCTCCCTCTCTTCTCTATCTCTCCCACTGCCTCTCTTCCTCTCTCCTTTATCTCCCTCCCTCTCTCTCTTTTACTCTCCCTCATCTCTCTCTCTCTCCCTTTTTCTCTCTCCCTCCCTCTCTTCCTCTCTCTGTCACTTTCACCCTCTCAGCTTCAGGTCTCTCATCCTCTCTAGTTCTGTCTCCCTCTCTCTCTCTCTCTCTCTCTCTCTCTCTCTCTCTCTCTCTCTCTCTCTGTCGTCTGTTGCGTGTACAGTTAGCGCAGTAGCGGTGCGTTCCCGGGAGAGTGTTGACGCTCTAGCCCCCCTGATGTAGGTAATGGATGCGGTGACTGGAAGAGGGAGCTTTCCTCTGTTTGCCTAGATAGTTTGCCTTGTCTGCTGAGATATTAAGGCTGTGTTTGATCTGCCTAAGCAGCTAATCTGCAGGGGAAGCAGGACTGTTTGAGCAGGAAGTGCGGGTGGTTGGGACCGCAAACGCCGTCCGACCTGCCTCAGATGGGGTGGGGGGTGGTGGGGGTGGGGGGGGCTACGCCTTATGTGCTTCAGTGAGCCTTGTACCAGGTGGGCTGGCGCACCTGGAGGGGTGTGTGCATTTCCCCGTGGAATAATTCTTTTGAAGAATCTCCACAAAGATAATGAAACTGAAGAGCTTCAGTAAATGTTAAAAAAAAAGAAAAACACCAGTGTGTTAATGAGACCGAGTGTGTGTGTGTGTGTGTGTGTGTGTGCGTGTAAATGTGTGTGTGTGTGTGTGTGTGCGTGAGTGTGTGTTGGTGTGTGGGTGTGTGGGTGTGTGTATGTGCGGTGTGAGTGTGTGTGTATCTGTGTGTGTGTGTGTGCGTGTGTGTGTGGGTGTGTGTATGTGCGGTGTGAGTGTGTGTGTATCTGTGTGTGTGTGTGTGCGTGAGAGACAGTGTGTGCTTGCGTGTGTATGTGTGTGTGTATGTGTGTGTGTGTGTGAGAAAGAGTGAGAGTGTGATCTGATCAGCAGAAAAACAAAGGATGGATCTTCACCAGCACAGCAGTACTGTCTGTCACTCAGAGTGACCCCCCCCTCCCAGGCCCCCCTTGCCCCCCCAGCACAGCGCATGCTGATGAGTCCCCCAGCTCCCCCAGCTCCCCTGCCCCCCCCCCCCAGCCCCCCCAGCTCCCCCTGCCCCCCCAGCTCCCCCAGCTCTCCCTGCCCCCCCAGCCCCCCCCGCTCTCCGCTGATGCTGGCGGCGATACACACGCCGAACCTCCAGGTGCACTATCTCCCGGCGAGCGAGTGACTGACAGGATCAGAATCACAAACAGGCGGTACTGGCGGCACTCTGGCGGTATTCCGGCGGGGTGACGGCGGGGGGGACGGGCGAGCCGGGCGCTCACGCGCAGCCCCGTGAGAGAGGGGAACATCATCAGCGAAATTCGGTTATTCGCCGGCTCGTCCGCCTGCGGTCTCTGCCTCCCTGTCCCTAGCTACCCGCTGCCCTCACCGTCCTCAGAGAGTTCTTTACACTCTCCTCATTCAGCAGTGACATCACTCTCAACTGTGACATCACTGAAACAGTCCCTTTGTGCTCACAGAACTTACACAGGCAGACGCTCCAGTATCTTGTATCGGCAAAATCTCAGGAATAAAAGAGGATTTTGAGTAGGCTGCTGGAGTGGGCAGACTCACACTACAAGAAATTATTTGGCGGCCTCGACCAAATCTGAGGTGAACTGCAGGCGTGACGAGCTCAAGTTTACTTCATTCTGTCCTTTTAGAGTCCTTTCAGATTTAAATGGACTGGTGGACCCCTCTGTTTCCAACACATCCACATGACTGGCTACAACTAACTAACTAAAAACAAAAGAACAAATTGGATTTATCCTGGAGGCTTTAATTTGACTTGTTCTGTGTAGCGTAAAAATCCCATTAGAGCGCATAAATCCATAAAAAGCTGGGTTTTAGAGGGGCAACTGGGGTTAGGCAGCTTTCCCTCTGAATAAAACTGCAGTGTGTTTGTGTGTTTGTGTGTGTGTGTGTGTGTGTGTGCGTTCCCTCTCATCCTAACCCAAAACCCTCAGACTTCTCACAGCCTGCAGCCCCGCCCCCTGCCCTGCCCCACCCCACCTCACCCAGTACCGCCCCACCCTGTTCCGTCCGTCAATTTACAGGCTGCATCTCGGGCCATTTACATCACCATTTCACATCCCGACAGGTTTAAAACTGCGCGATGAGACGATTTGCACATTCCCAGAGCAGCAGGACCTCTGACCAATAGGAGCTGTGCATCGTCAGAGCACAGAACACTATGAGTAGCTACATCGCCCAGCATTACGTGTGCTGTGTTTCCACGGCGATTTCACAGTTAGGCCCCATGTGCCACAAACACACCAGAGCTTCAAACATGATGACAAATTCACGACCAATAACAAAAGGAACCATTTTAAATCATATGTTACCACAAGACGCGAAATACACATTAAAGATACGTTTCAACAGTCCATTTCAGACTATGCATGTACTATAAGATACCACCATTACTCTGCATAAAAGAAAAAGCCCATGTCATAACACTTTTACATGCAATGTGTTCAGACGCAAAAACAATTTTTTTCCCCCCAAATCTCCGGTTCTAAAATGTAATATGCTCCCCTTTTCATAAAGGGTTCTTGCACAGAATGGTTCTGGTTTTCCCACTAGCTCACTCACGAAAATTTACAGAACATGTGTTCGTTATCTTCAGGGCTTTTACAGCTACGTTTAAAACGCCGCCTGGTTTTGGCAGTTGGCATTTTAAGCGCAAAGCCAGCTCCCCACAATTTGGAAAAAAGAAACGAAAAATCAGAACCCAGTGTGAGAGGGACGCCTCGGTTTGAGCTGGCGAGTGGGTCGCAGGGAGCGAGCGTTTGAGTACCCACGATCCCCCGCTTCGCGCCCCTGACGGAGGCGAGCTTGTCGCGCCGAATCTTCTGGCATTTCCCTGACGTGGCCTTTCTGTGGCAAAATTCATAAAAACACACGCTCTCTTTCCTTCAAATGCGAAACGGGTTGGAGGCGTGGCCTGCCCTGCCCTGCCAGTCATCCGCTGTAGCGGTTTAAACGAACTCCAGCCCGCCCAATCAAGAGACTCGGCGTAACAAACGAGCGTTTCTGTCGCGTCGCGGACGGAGAGATCGCCCAGCCGCTCCGTTCCAGCCGAGCCTCTCGCTCCCCGCCGCGCAGCGGAGGCGTTAAATTAAATTATTTCTCTCTAATTAGCTCAAGGTTAATCTTCCATTTTTGGACGGCAGACAAAGCCAAACGTAATTTAGATTAATTAGCCCGGGCGGGCCCAGGTTTTTTACTCCACAGCCTGGGGTTTCTCTCAATCTGCTCCCCCCCACCACCGATCCGAATGTTTACATGTCCGCTCAAAGCAAACGGTGAGGCCGACAGGCTCGGGGAAGAGGTGATTACAGCGCTGCTGTGCCGTCCTGCTTCTGTTGACTTCCCAGTGTAGAGTTTTAATGGCACCCCCCCCCCCCCCCCCCCCGCCAGGTGACCCCCCCCCCCCCCCCATGAGTGCTCTACATCTCTACACAGGCTCAGGGATTCCGGAGTCCACCATATTTGACACTACCTGTGAGCCACTGCTTACTTCTCACAAGCCAATTGCATCAGCCAATCAGGTCCCCTCTAGCCGTGACGTAGCGAGCGATAGGCCTGGAGTTAGTAACCCCGACGGTTAGCGCTCTGGCTGGCTGAACCGGTAGGTCACGGGTTCCAAGCCCAGCCCTGTCTTGGCTGCTGTATCCTCCGGCGCGGTGCTGTGCTCACCTTATCTCCCCCCGCAGAGATAAAAGCAAACACTGGCGCTTCAGCCACTACCAGCGCTTCACGCCGCCTCGGATCCCAGACTCCGATAAGCAAATGAAAGATGCGCCGCCATTCTTCCAAAAAAAAAGAAAAAAGCCCCGCCTGTTCCCGCCGCAGAAACGCGACGATCAAGCGCTCGTACGCGGCCCGTTCCGCTCCGGCGGCTGATTAGATCGGCGACATCGAAAAAACAAACGCAGCAGAACCACAAACAATGTTTCCGCTGATTGCTCCCGTCTCGCGTCGCTAGTCAGACAAACAAACAAACAAACGAGCCCCGCGGCTCGCGCGCTAACCTCGCCGCGCGCGCGAGCCGCTTTGCGTCTGAGCGCCGATACGACCGCCGGACGTTTTTTTTATCGAGCGCCGCGAGTACCCGCCCCCTTTAGCGCCTTTCTCCGCGAAAAACTTTAATGCGTTTCGCTAGAAAGGACACGGGTGGTACGAGGGTGTGCCTCGACATCGGCCCGAGTGATAGCCATCTCCATTTCTGTCCATTAGCCGTCGCGCTAATTCCTTCCGTAACGCTGTGGTAAATTCTATCGTATAATATTTTCTCTATCCTCTTTCAGACTATAACTGCCACGCTACTGCATGATACTTTCGCTGCTGTTTTGTTTTTTTTTTGAGTGAAGATGCACTCGTGTTTTCCAGCTCGCGAATGCAATCGGGTTTACTGGCGCGCTCAATCAGCCATCGCTGATTACCTGCAACACCCGCTCCGTGTTTTATGGGGCCGTGTGTTTTTTAGTTTGTCTTTTCAATCTTTTGTTGGCCTTTAAAATCATTACGGCAATCATTGCAGCACGCCAGTAAAATCACGTTATACAGGCAGGGCGGGGACGCCTGTGTCCTGCAGTAAACGGGGTCCTTTATGATCGTCCTTCAGGCCGTCATCAGAGAGAGAATTTCCATTAAAAACCATGAACCTTTTTTTAAAATGTCGTGTAGGCCTGTGGAAAAAAAATACCCTTGGGACCGCACACGTCTGAACCTCTGCTCCATTAATATAAAGAAAGCCGGTCTATTTTAGGATGTTCGCTGGAACCGTGAGCGCGTTTCCTGTGTAGTGATGACGTCCACGGAATTCTGTAACCTTCTTACTCCCGGAATTCTACGCCGCAAACCGGCGCTAGGCAACCCTGCCCCTCAGGGTTCCAGAACCGACTCTTTACACGCCCTCCGGGAGCTCGGTTACATAACCGGATTAATTAGCGGGTTTAATTAGTTTAATTAAAGCTTGTGACCTCTCGCTCGGTCTTCTACTATTAAGAAAGTCCCGGTAGGAGAAAGCTGGTGCGGTGCAGCGTAATAAGAAATGGAGATAGTATGATATACAGGAGCAATAGGACCGCTATCTGGGGGCAGGGAATGCCCCGCCCCGGCCCTGCTCTGGCTGCTCTTATGTGCAGCGCACGCAGCATGCAGCCTGCTTATTGGTCACTGAGGCATTCCGGCTGCGGTTTCGAGTGATTCATCTGCTAATGAGAGAAGGGCTGGGGGAGAAGGGCCGGGGGGTGGTTCTGTTTGGCCAGATAATTACAGAACCGCTGATTTCAGTCATTAACGTCCTAAACGGGCAGTGTACAGTGCCTCTCCTCACAAAAACACACACACACTCTCGCACACACACACACATACACACAGACAGACACACACACGACACACACACACTCGCACACACACACACACTCGCACACACACACACACTCTCGCACACACACACACACACACTCCCACACACACACACGTGCACACACACACACACACACACACAAACATGCACACACACACAGACAGAGACACACACACACACACACACGAGCACCCATGCCCAAATACTCTTGCCTGCACACGAGCACGCGGACACGTGCATCCACGCCCCTGCACACACACACGCACACACATTTGATTTCTTGATTTGAGAACTCAGGGAGTTGAAGTGTTCCTCAGACCTTTCAGTCAGACGGGGCACTGATGACATGCGGTGGAGCCACACCTGCATGACACTGCATTTACAGCTGGCCTGCTAATTTCAGAATGATCCATAAGGTGCATGAACACTGACACGGGCCGCTCAAACCTGTCACCAGGCAACCAGCAGACGCACGCTAACCGCTCCACTGCCCGTCTCAGGGCAAGCGGACCGCCCAGCCGGCCAGCAGCCCCGCCCACCCACCTGGTAAAATACCCCCACTGCGTTTTGCCAACGTGTGAAATCTCATTTTGTCCAACAAAAACACTAAAAACTGTCCCCCCCCCACCTCCATTCTCCATCGCTCAGATTTGGAGGAAGCAGCTGCTGGACATGAACACAGACGCGCGTACACGGACGGGCTCCGAATCGCCACTGCGCTGGTTTATCCGGCCGGAAGGCCGGGCGATTTCTCAGGGAGGATTCAAACTGGCAAGCCCTCGTTAAGAGTTAATGAGCTTCCTCGTTAGCGCGGAAGAAAGAGGAAGAGGAGAGGGGAAACAAAGCACACGGGGAGAAGATAAGAGAGGCAGCTCTTTCCCAAACTGCAGCGGGGCCCGTCCCCCCCCCCCCCCCCCCCCCCCGGGCCTGATCGATAGGGAGGCTGTCTCCCTTGTTTTCTCTCGGTGATTATCTGTTTGCTCCAGACCCGCAGCCTTCGATCTGCAGGCCTGGACTCCTGCAGATAACACACAGGCTCCATTTCTCCAGGAGTCTGCGTGTGTGTGTGAGTGTGAGAGATTGTGAGTGATTGTGTGTGTGTGTGTGTGTGTGTGTACAAGTATATGTGTGTGTCTGTGTCAGTATGTGTTTCCGTGTGAGTGTGTGTGTGTGCGTGTGTATAAGTATATGTGTGTGTCTGTGTGAGCATGTGTGTGTGTCTGTGTCTGTGTGAGTGTGCGTGTCTGTGTGTCTGTGTGTGTGTACATGCGTGTGTGTGAGTGTGCGTGTCTGTATGTTCGTGTGCGTGTGTGTGTGTGTGTGTACATGCGTGTGTATGTTTGCTCTGGATTGATCAGTGTGTCTGGGACTCTGGGACTCTCTCTGAGCTGTAATGACTCTCACAGCAGGGCTCCCTGACTGAACCCTCTACCTGATCAGGAAGTGGCTGCTAGAGGAGAGGCAGCATAGGCTCAGGGGAGAGTCCATGGAGCTCCTCACACACACATGTGCGCACACACACACACACACACACACACACACACTCTCTCCAGCCCGTACACAGACTAACGACCACGGTTACCAGCCTGAGGAAGAGGAAGGAACAGAGGAAGAGAGGAGGGAGCGGAGGAGGAGCCGGAGTCTTCTCTCCTCAACAGGCTTCAGGGAATTACCTTCAGTCACTCGAGCGCTAAGCTAACAAACAAGGGCTTCACGAACTCGCCCTTCCCGCGCCGATCCAAAGCGCTCGGCAGCACCGAACCCCCTCCTACATATTCATGACTCCGAACGATGCAAATAAACGCGCGTCCAATTTCTCCGCCGTTAATCATGATGAAGAGCCTCCCCCTCCCCCGAGGACCGCCTCTTCGCCGAGACGCCGCGGCCTCAATCTGGGCTCGCCCTGCCAGCGCAAATTGAATCACGAAATCGTAACTACATCATCAGCGGCTCTGAAAGACTGAATGGAAAGAGTAATTATCAAACGCTACAGTTCACTACAGGCATTACTTCGGCGTAGCAGGACATTGGAGAGATTTCTCCACAGAAATGGTAATTTATTCTAAGTGTACACGATGTAACTGGGCTTGCGAACCGGAGTTCGCGTTAGTCGGCAATTGCGGCTCTTGGCCGGTAAAAAAAAAAGATCAAAGTCTGGGAAATTTAAGCCCTTGCAGACACTCTGGCCAGCAGAATAATAAATAACAAATTAATATTTATGGGCTAAAGCTCAAATAATGGCCCTCAGAAAGAAAGGATTTCTACTGGATAAATACCACACCAAGAACTGCCAGCAGGAGGTCATGCAGCTTATGCGCATCTCAAAATGCCCTACAAACTTAGTGGACATTCAATTTCAAGTAGCCAGCCGGCCGCAGACCAGAATTTTAATCATGTGCAAGACAATCCTTCCAGATACAATTAGCAAAAAATAAATAACCACAGAACAAAAAACATCCTAATGTGAACTCCGTTTCAAAGCCTGTGTCAAAGTCTTCAATGAATTGATTTATTCTCTTAGCTCAGTGGGATAGAAGGCATTCCCTTGTAATGGTGTTTTCTCATTGGCTGCCCAGTGGTAATTACAGAACACACAGGAAACAAACTGACCACAGATGAAAAAAAAGTAAAACGTTCAAAATAAAGGCTGGAAATGATGCCATTGGTTAGCAACAACAGAGAGAATGTTCATACTTTCTGTGATGGTTAAACAGGCTGCAAGCAAACAAAACTCTTCCTGTGATGGTTATGCGTAAACAGGCTACAGACAAAAGGCTTGACTGCTTGCAAATGCAGAGAAGGTTGCAGGTGTTTAAAAATGATGATCATGCTGCAGCCGCAGTGCTGCCCTGTCTGTGTGATGTGTGATCTGCTGCGCAGGTGCATGCGATCTGCAGCAAAAGTCCATGCGAACTGCTGCAAAGCTGCATGAGATCTGCTGCAAAGGTGCATGCGATCTGCAGCAAAGGTGCATGAGATCTGCAGCAAAGGTGCATGAGATCTGCTGCAAAGATGCTTGAGATCCGCTGCAAAGGTGCATACGATCTGTTGCAAATGTGCATGCAATCTGCTGCAATGGTGCATGCGATCTGCTGCATAGGTGCATACGATCTTTTGCAAATGTGCATGCAATCTTCTGCAAAGGTGCATGAGGTCTACTGCAAAGGTGCATTAAATCTCCTGCAAAGGTGCTTGCAATCAGCAGCAAACTGTGGGAGGAGTCATTTAGTGAGTTAAAACAACAGCAGCAAAATCATATGCCAAGCCGTTGCCTACTAAGTGAAATATCTCTTCATTATAAATTACAACTGAGTTAGTGGTGTGAGCCGATAGGAGGACAAGGACCTGGCTGATATAAATCTTTAAATGCTTTCCACTGCAGAGAGGAGATTCAGCCCATAGTGATTACCTGAAGTCCTCTTCTAATCTCACATTCTCTTTCTCTCTCCCTCCCTCCCTCCCGCTCTCTCTCTCCGTCCCTCTATCTCTC
This sequence comes from Anguilla japonica, assembly GCA_025169545.1. NCBI lineage: Eukaryota > Metazoa > Chordata > Actinopteri > Anguilliformes > Anguillidae > Anguilla > Anguilla japonica. The sequence continues at coordinate 35,501,245 of CM045896.1, forward strand.
CCTCCCTCCCGCTCTCTCTCTCTCTCTCTCCCTCCCGCTCTCAATCTCTCCGTCCCTCTCTCCCTCCCTCCCGCTCTCCCTCCTGCTCTCAATCTCTCCGTCCCTCTCTCCCCCCCTCCCGCTCTCTCTCCCTCTAATTTATTTATAATGAGCAGATAATGAGAGCGGTGTTTACCGGAGCAGTCCAGCCGTGGCCTGAACCTTAACAAGGGGCTTTGTCACAATCAGCACCGACCCGCTCATCCTGCAGGGCCAGGGCGCTGCAGAGCGCAGGGGTCACTCCAAACACCGCTACAGAGAGGGAAAAAGCCCTTAACAAGCCAGCGGTTACATAATTAGCTCAGATCACAAAGAAGAAGAAGAAGAAGAAGGAGGAATGGGAGACGAAGAAGCAGAAGAAATAGGAGAAGAAAAAGAATAACAATGATAATGTTCCACTGACCAAAATGGCCGCATTCTTTTTCGTTTCAGTTATTGTGCTCCTTTCATTTGTCCAACGTGATTATCAATACGTGACACACAAAACAGTATTTTCGAATAGACGTTTGATTTTCGCATTGATTGGATGTGTTCTTTCTCAGGCGTATTCATTGTGAGAGCTCTTCAGGTCTACCCTTCAGCAGTGATATACCAATAAAAATAAATTCAGACAATGCATCGAGGTGGCGGTGCCATTTTGTATCATATCATATAAATCTGATTTTCAGTTTAGAAACCCTGGGCACTAGATTACCTCTCACACTGTCAGGCAGTAATAATCTATCCCAGACATTAAATACAGTCCCTTGAGGCTAAAGAGCCAAGTAAGGAACTGAGGATGTTTATATTTGGCAGCGTAGTGCTGGCTTGAGAACAGCGGTTCTTTTGGTTAACACGTGGCTGAATGAATTAGATGGCGGGTTTTCAGGATAACACGGGGCAGAATTAATGAGAAGGTGGGGTTTCAGGTTAACACACAGCTGAATGAATGAGATGGCAGGTTTTAAGGTTAACACAGCTGAATGAATGAGATGGCGGGTTTTCAGGTTAACGCACAGCTGAATGAATGAGATGGCGGGTTTTCTGGTTAACACACAGCTGAATGAATGAGATGGCAGGTTTTCAGGTTAACGCACAGCTGAATGAATGAGATGGCGGGTTTTCAGGGTAACACATGGCTGGATGAATGAGATGGCGGATTTTCAGAATAACACGGGGCAGAATTAATGAGATGGCGGGTTTTAAGGTTAATGCACAGCTGAATGAATGAGATGGCGGGTTTTAAGGTTAACACACAGCTGGATGAATGAGATGGCGGGTTTTAAGGTTAACGCACAGATGATGAATGAGATGGCGGGTTTTCAGGGTAACACACAGCTGAATGAATGAGATGGCGGGTTTTCAGGTTAACGCACAGCTGATGAATGAGATGGCGGGTTTTCTGGTTAATCCACAGCTGAATGAATGAGATGGCGGGTTTTCAGGTTAACGCACAGCTGAATGAATGAGATGGCGGGTTTTCAGGTAACACACAGCTGAATGAATGAGATGGCGGGTTTTCAGGGTGACACTTGGCTGGATGAATGAGATGGCGGGTTTTTGGGTTAACACACAGCTGAATGAATGAGATGGCAGGTTTTAAGGTTAATGCACAGCTGAATGAATGAGATGGCGGGTTTTAAGGTTAACGCACAGCTGAATGAATGAGATGGCGGGTTTTCAGGGTAACACTTGGCTGGATGAATGAGATTGCGGGTTTGTTATGGAAGTGTGTCTGTGCCCAGCTGCTGGAGAATGAAGATAATCAGATTAGTGCACTGTCATTTGCCTCCCCTCCCTTTCCTGCCTCTTTCCAGTGGTGGTGAATGGAGTGGTGGGTGGGGGGGGTTAGGGGCTGGGGGGGGGGCGCTCTCAACATAAGCACATTATTTGGCAGCAGCTGTTTGGCTTCATATTTTCCTCTCAAGCAGTGACCTCTGACCTCCCGCTACATCCCTCATCAAAGTGCAGCAGTACCATGAACCCAGTGTTTGGTCACCACGGTAACCAGCAAAAAAAAAAAAAAAAACAGCAGGAGGCTGTACTTCGACCCTCCCACCCCCCCTACAGGAGCGAGACGGACAGGGGGAAAGATCACCCACAATGCACTTGTGGCCTTTCTGAACACCCAATCATGGTGAGGGCAGTAAGCAGCCCCGAGGCTCCACCAGCGAGCGGCTGAATCCCGCTGGACTGGGATTGGCTTCCGCGCTCCATTACACGCCTGGCCTGCAGGTGGCTGGGGCAGGGTCAGCTCTGGATGGTGCCTACGAGCACCCAGGGCACGCAATGATGATGATGATGAAGATAATGATGCAGGAGATCTCTCCTGAGCAGGGGGGGGGGGGGGGGAGGGGCTGTAAACGCGCGGGCGGGTTGGCGGGCGGGAGGGATCACAGCGCTATCCCCCCGTGTGGAATTTCAGGGTTTGCAGGTTTGCAGAGTGGCTGCTGCTCAGCTCTTTTTAAAAAGGGCACTTAACCTGAATGCCCTCTCTGAAAACAACACAATAACACGCAGCGGCCAAAAAGGATCAGACTCCTCCCCCCCGCCCCCCGGGGGAAATGGGCTGCGTGGGACAGAACAGACCTGCTGCTTCAGCCAATGAGCCGCAGCGCCACAGCGAGCGCAGCAGCGCTCGTTTCCGACCCCTCTGCCCGGGGCGTGGCCCTCGGGGCCCCGCCGCTTACGCCCTGCAGGGGCTGCTGGGTAATGGCATCGCGGAGCCTGCGGTGGAATAATCCGAGCGGATGGGATTAGTCCCCTCCTGATCCCGCTCGCCCTGGAGAAGCTGTTAAAAGTGGGCGGCGGCCGCCCCGGGCTTGCTCTCCCTCCGCCTCGTCAGCAGGAAGTGACCTCATAATCAGCCCACCGCTGCTTAATCCTCACACTTACCCGTGAAGGGGGATCTTGAGGTTATAGTCATCATATCATGAGAGCTTATATCTTTGATTCAGTTACTGTATGGCTCATATATAATCACATCTGCTCATATCTACCTACAGTGAGCATTTAATATCGTTATATTTATAGCAGTCCATAAAGTAGAATGTACCCTGTATAATAAAAAGGAATCATTCTGGACTGTGCGTGTGTTTTCAATTTGTTATTTCCAAAGTGAATCACTCGAATCGTTATAATGGCTCAACTGTTTCCTGAACTTCAGCCTGAACCCCCTCCACGGATCTGCGACCTCCCTGGGAAACAGACCCCCCCAACCCCCCCCTCTGAATTCCTGTGGGCAGCAATCTTTCCCGAATCCGACATCTCTAAACGGAATCTCTTAATGCCGCCGTAAAGCAGCTCACTGGCCGGCATGAATAATGAAGGAGGAGAGTAACAGAGGGACGGCGACCCGCCGGAGAGGGCGGGCTCAACACCGCCCGCCCAGCGCTTAACACCTCGACCTTTCCCGCGCGCGCTCGCTACAGGAAGCCATTACCGCCGGCGTGAGTGGCGTAGCAACGCAGCTAATCTCAGCCTGAGAAGCCGCAGGTGGAAATGCATTACACTTTAAACAGGGACCTTCTGAGCCTTAGTCCTGACGGCCCCCGTTCCAGCGAGGCCTCAACGCCACTGCTCACCTTCATCATTAACTCCATTCATCACCACGGCCTACAGACCGTAAGAGAACGCACACAGACTACAGACCATAAGAGAACACAGCCTACAGACCGTAAGAGAACACACACAGCCTACAGACCGTAAGAGAACACACACAGCCTACCTACCGTAAGAGAACACATACAGACTACAGACCGTAAGAGAACACACAGCCTACAGACCATAAGAGAACACACACAGACTACAGACCATAAGAGAACACACACAGCCTACAGACCATAAGAGAACACAGACGGACTACAGACCGTAAGAGAACACACACCACCTACAGACCGTAAGAGAACACACACAGACTACAGACCCTAAGAGAACACACACAGACTATAGACCGTAAGAGAAAACACACAGCCTACAGACCGTAAGAGAACACACACAGACTACAGACCTAAGAGAACACACACAGACTACAGACCGTAAGAGAACGCACACAGCCTACAGACCATAAGAGAACACACACAGACTACAGACCGTAAGAGAACACACACGGACTACAGACCATAAGAGAACGCACACAGCCTACAGACCGTAAGAGAACACACACAGCCTACAGACTGTAAGAGAACACACACGGCCTACAGACCGTAAGAGAACACACACGGACTACAGACCGTAAGAGAACGCACACACAGCCCAGAGACCGTAAGAGATAACACACCTAGCTTACAGACTGTAAGAGAACACACAGCTTACAGACCGTAAGAGAACACACACAGCCTACAGACCATAAGAGAACGCACACAGCCTACAGACCAATAGAGAATGCACAGGGCCAGATGGTTAATGGATGCCATTGCAGGCCTACTGAGCGTTCTCTCCACGCAGAGAGCGGTACTTAGAGGAGGGGAGTGTTGGCGAAACGAGTTCCCAGAAGGCCCGCTGCTCACAGCACGTTTCCACCGACGCGAGCGCCACCGGCAACGATAAATTAGCATCCTGAGCGGGATCCAGAGAGAGAGAGAGGCCTCCCAGAGACTCCAGCCCTGGGCACACCGCCACGGCTCCACCATCCCATCTCTCCTGATGAACGACTTTAATGACCGGCCTGGACCTTTTACAGCTCATCGGAAAGCCCTCCGATGCTACAGGGGTCCCCTTCGCTCCGTATTATGCAACGACTCGCCAGCACCACTAAATGAAACCGAACTGTTGTTCCCAAGCGGTCCATGATCCAACAACCAATCAATTCCCTGCCTCCGGTCCCACTTAGCTTGCAAAAGCATCTCAGGGGTGGTGCGGCGGCAGGCAATTGCAATGATAGGAGCCAGATCTTTCCATGAGTAATCTGTCTTGATAAAGGCACCTGTTTCCCAAAGCCTTACAGGTAGTGCCAAAGTGCAGCAAACTGCAGCAGCACAAGAACGACTCTCGGGGAAGGTGACCTTTAAAAAAAAAAAAAAAAAAGAATAAAGCACAGCCATAAACTGCCCAACTCTCCACTGAGTTTTAGTATAAAAAAGTTTTTTTTAATTTAAAAAAATTGATGATTTTTAAATGGGCTTGCAAGGAGATGTGCAGTTAGCCACAGCGCCACCCTGTAGCAGGGGGTCTCCTGGGGAGATGAGAAGTCAGCCACAGCGCCACCCTGTGGCTGGGGGTCTCCTGGGGAGATGAGAAGTCAGCCACAGCGCCACCCTGTGGCTGGGAGTCTCCTGGGGGCGATGTGCAGTTAGTCACAGCGCCACCCTGTGGCTGGGGGTCTCCTGGGGAGATGAGAAGTCAGCCACAGCACCACCCAGTGGCTGGGGGTCTCCTGGGGGTGATGTGCAGTTAGTCACAGCGCCACCCTGTGGCTGGGGGTCTCCTGGGGGTTATGTGCAGTTAGTCACAGCGCCACCCTGTGGCTGGAGGTCTCATGGGGGTGATGTGCAGTTAGTCACAGCGCCACCCTGTGGCTGGAGGCTCCGGGGGTGATGTGCAGTTAGTCACAGCGCCACCCTGTGGCTGGGAGTCTCCGGGATGATGTGCAGCCACATCATTGGTCTTGCCTGTGCCAGTATTTCGCCAACATTGTAAAACACAAATTATCCAAATGAAAAGAAACACCCTTTTAAAAAGACTGAAATATCACACATGTTCAAACAAATTACTGATGAACAAAATCATCAGTCGAGCATGGGGAGGGAGAACAGCCCCCCTATAGGGCAATTACCGCCACAGCTGGGTTTCGTGCCGGGTTTGAAAAGCACGGGCGGGGCTTACGCGTTTCGACCGCAGCCCCTACCCCGAACGCGTTCAGGGGGGGGGACGGGTCGACCCCGGCGGGAGATCGTCAAATGTAACAGGGGGTCATCTTCCCGCTCTCGTCCGCGGCCCCGGCGGCCAGGGAGCCCCCCCCCCCGCGTTCCCTTCAGACAGGAGATCAAGACAATCGCGCCCCCGCCGCGAAGTCATTAGCGCCTCATTAAAGTTGAAAGGCCCGCGCCAGTTTGACAATTATAACAAGTCGCGGAGCAGAATCAATTATCTGGTTTTCTGAATGAGAGCGAGAGGGGGGGGCATTATACTGCATATATAATAAATAAACATGAAAATGAATGCTGTTGCCCTCAGCGTTTCTCTGTCAGGGCTTTGGGGTTGGGGGGGGGGGGGGGGGGCAAGGTCGATATCTTGTAGGGCCGGTGCGAATGTGCGTTTCCACACTCCGGACGGACGCGAGGGCGCTGAGTGAAATCGGGGCTTTTAATGCGTCCCGGGGCCGCGGGAAAATTGGGACGCATCGATTTACATGAATGTTTAAAACATCCCGGTCCCCCGCTGAGCGGGGATCGAACCCTCCTGTCTTCGCACAGCCAAGCAGATCAATGCGTCTATCAGAACATGAGGAAACACTGCCGGGTGGCGGGGGGGGGGGGGGGGGGGGGGCGAGAGAGGGGTGGAGAGAGGGGGAGAGAGGGGAGAGAGAGGGGAGAGATGTATACACACACAGAGCACAGAGAGACAGCGGTAGAGAAACAAGCAGGGACAGAGGGAGAAAATGAAACAGAAAAAACCGAGAGAGAGAGAGAGAGAGGAAGAGAGAAAAGGAGAGAGAGGCGGGAGGGCGATGTTTCCCGGTCCCGGGTGTGAGAGGCATGAGGAGGTCTGTAAAGAGAGTGACGGGGCCTCGGTGGCTCCTCAGCCTGTCGTCCGCGTGCGTTAGCCGCACGTTAGCTGTGCGTTAGCCGCGCGTTAGCAGTGCGTTAGCCGCACGTTAGCCGCACGTTAGCTGTGCGTTAGCCGCGCGTTAGCCACGCGTTAGCCGTGCGTTAGCCGCACGTTAGCCGTGCGTTAGCCGTGAGCACGAGCCCAGCGCAGACGCTCTGGCGTCTCATTAAAACACGGCACCCGCATGGACCGAGGAACCACAGCAGAGGGGACGCTCCCCCTCACAAAATGTCCTCCAGCGCCCCATAAAAATAACCTCCATTTCCATACCGCACGGGTACATATGCACACACAGCAGGGAGAGGAACGGCCGTATGACTGCTACTGTTCAGTGCTTTATCCGACTTTACGATCCGGGACTCCGGTACACGTTCCATGGATCACCTGCAGGGCTGTTTTTTTTTTTGGCAGGAGCTCCGCACCTGGTCCAGGTGGGTGCGGTGAGCCGGGAACCTTCAAGCGCAAAAGTCCAGAGCTGTTTACCGAGGGTTCCCCCGCAGGCGCGCGGCGCCACGGCAACCGTGAAGGCGACCAACCACGAGGGGCTCGGGGAGGAGACGCGAGGCTCCACGTTCAGCGCTACCGCTCGCGGACAAGGACGACGACGCCATTTAGCTACCGCTAACTCCCGCTAACTCCCGCTAACCTGCGGCTACACCTGTAGCAAAAATAGTTCCCTCTTACGAATCAAAATTCCTACGATCTAACATTCCCATACACACACACACACACACAAAGATTTGACTCACCACCGTAATAAAACGCTCTATTTTCTCCTACATTCACGCAGACAAACACACACACAAGCATAAGTGCGCACACACACACGCACACACACGCAGGTTTTTAATCAACACGAAGACGCTGAAACGTACACACTTTTTATGGTTCTGAGGACCGTCGCAGGCACAGAGAGACCAGACAATGGGGTCAGGGAGTCAAGAGAAGCCGGCTTTCTGGCCTCCTCCTCCTCCTCCTCCTCTTCGTCAATCACTCAGGTTTATTGTGCACATGACAAGAGGGGGCTGTCACAGGGCACTTTCACAGAGTGGATTACACACACACACACACACACACACACACACACACACACACTGAAAGAGGGAGCAATTACACACTGACAGGGGGACAGCGGTGAACAAATCAGCTAAAGTGCAGCTTTACAAACAACAAGACGCTGACTACAGAAAAAGAAAAAAAACAACCCTCGAATTAATTTGCAACTCAAAGGACAAATGTTCAGCGAGTCTGGGCCATACCGCCATACTCACCGCCATTTTCTAGCAGACAGGGGTACACCCTGGCAAAATGCCCACAGCGAACACCGACAACATGACATTGGCAATGTCACTTTCTACACTACATTAGCAAAGCTCTGTGGCGACCACTCGGATACGTATGGATTATTCTGAAAGGCCTGACTTTCACACACCACTGCAGGGCTGCTGTGGGGACCGTGTGGCTTTCACACACCATTACGGGGACGCTAGCTGTTCTGTGCATAAAGGCTATTTTACTGCGCCAGTGTTTAATGTCCTTGTGGGGACACAGTCTGCTGTGTGCAGAGGGATGACTTCCTGAGAACCGTGTCAGACTTTTCACACCGTTATGGGGACACTCATTTGTTGTGTGTATAAGGGTTATTTTACAGCGTACTGAGTCAGTGTTTAATGCCCTTGTGGGGACACTGTCTGCCGTGTGTTTCCTGTCTTAGCTTAGCTTTTTTTTTAAGTGTCAGACCAATGTCAGACGGGGCCTGGGGCCTGCCATAGTAAGTCTGGGACCGAGGCAACTCTGGGCCCCACCCACACTCCTCTACACTCTCCCTCTCTTCCTTCCTGGGGGTAAAGAAGGACGTTCGGAGGTCGCCACTTGACCAACCACGTCGGAGACAATAACCCAGAAAGACCCGTGCGAAGGTCCTTAATTACTGCCACTTAATTAATTTGCTTAATCACTGCCCTACTGCAATTATGTGTGGGGGGTCGGACACGAGGTCCCGTAGAACAGAAAGTGGCGTTTGATCCTTCCGGAAGCTTCTATTAACCCGGGCTACGAGCGCCGTCCTGGAGCAAGGACGCTGTTCATCCACGCCGAGCGCCGAATCACCCCCCCCCCTTCCGGGACGGAGGCAACGACGCTGGGTAAGTATTGATTAACGGCGGCTGACCTCCGCATTCAATTAGGCTTTTCTGGTTGGGAGGGGTTCCCTCTCCACTCCGCCCTTCACAGACACTCCCAAACCCCACCCCCTCCTCCGCCTTCCCCACTCTCATCTAATCAGCCTCTTTCTGTACGACAGTAAAAACGGAGCCTGTAAACCAGCCCAATCACTGCACCATGCAGCACATACTGTCTCCTCCAACGCTGCCAGGCCATCATCTTGACAGCTAAAAAAGCTGCAGCGAACCGGTATGGAGGAAATCAACAGTGGGCTGTACTTCCTGTGAGCATGCGCTCCCCGCAGCCGGGCAGGAAGACAGGCGAACGCCGCGCTCGGCGAAGGCGGCCGTTCTCTCAAAAAGGAGCCGCCGCGTCACCCGAGCCGGTAATGCCAGCCGTCTGGCGCGGAGGCGAGCGGGACTCTCGTAGACCGCCCCGCTAAAGGAGCTTAATTAGCCAGGGGCTTAGCGGTGATCCCCGCTCATCAAACAGGGCCCAGGCATCAGCGACAAGCGGAACGCGCGCAGGACCGCAGCCAGACGAGACCTGAGACCGAAATTACAGGCGGGAGATAGACGACCCCCCCCCCCCCTTTCACTGGGGAGAAGGACCCCGCGGACACGGACTGATGATGTCAGCTGAACGGCGTTCATTCACAGACCAGACAGGTAGTAATATCAACTGTCCCCGATTCTGCGGGTTCCAGGTTCTTTGATACCCCTTCAAACAGTATTCACATATATTGTTTATCATTCACTGGAATGCATAAGGACATGAAAATATTTATATAATTTTAATAATTAAAAAACTTTTTTTGAATTTTTTTTTTTTAAACTTTTGGATCATGATCAAGCCATAGTTTAGTGATCTCCCGACAGAGTTTCTGAAGAAACTGAGTATCTGGGTCCCCCCGCTGCACACCCAAGCCCCTCACACAGGTGTATGTCACACAGGGTGTGTCACATGGGCGTGTCACACACAGGTGTGTCACGCAGGGGTGCGAGCGCGCTGAGCGGCGATCAGGCACGCTAACGTTAGCGTGTGAAACGCACTGTGCCGAGAGGAGAGGCCGTTCAGAGAGGAGACACAGATCCCCATCTCAGTGATTCATGAGGAATTTTAATGGGGGGTGGAGGGAGGGGGGGGGGGGGGTCATTATCAGAAGCCCGCGGCAGCAGCTCAGCTCTGTCAGGCGGGGGCCGATGTAAAAAGCTGATGTAAACGAGATCCAAACCGCTGTAGGGAAGGGGACAGATGACGGGACAGATAGCCGAAAAGTAGCACCTCTCTCCACAGTACCCCCCCCGAGAGCAGGCTGGCAGGACAAAGGGGCTCTTCTGACTCTCTGACAGGCACGCCATATCAATCCCCCCCCACTGGTGAGGTATTCTACACGTGTCACCTGGGGAGGTTCAGAGCAGACAGTTTCAAAATAAGAGCGTGACCGCACACCCTTTGCCCCCCCAGGGGGCGGGGCCAAAGCTCCGCACCGCACGCAACGTGTCCGTACAAAGTTCCAGCCTGTCGACGGAGCCGTCGAAACTCGAGGCGAGCGAGTGTTTTCGGAGTTTTGTCCCGCGCAGGTGTCGGCCGGACGGTAACGCACCGCAGCCCGCTCCCCGGGGGAGGCGCTGCCGCGGTGACGCGGTCGGGTCGATGGCTGTGCATATTTACTCCGCGCCGCGACGCGGAGGGGCCCGCATCGATTTCCGCTTGATGATGCTGCTCTGGATCGTCTGTCCTCTCCAGAAAGCAAACACGCCGCGCGCTCCGACAGAGCACGGGTGACTGCGCCCATCCAGCCTCCCGTCCCCCGCCCGCCGCCCCTGTGGGGCCTCGTCCAATCAGCTGCCAAATTACAGTGAATAAAACACCTGCGGCACACAAAGGTTATGGACTCGGCTTCCAATAAAATACAGGGAACATTAAAGAGAATGAATACAGGAATACTGTCATGCACAGCTGACTACACTAGAGCAGCAAACAGTACCGTATTAACCAGGACCAAATCTAATACAAACTAGGATTAAGTATAACATTAACCAGGTCTAAATATAGTAAGAACAAGGACTAAATCTAGCATTAACAAGGATTAAATCTAGCACGAACTAGGACTAAATCTAGCATTAACTAGGTCAAAATATAGTATGAACAAGGACTAAATCTAGCATTAACGAGGACTAAATCTAGCATTAATGAGGACTAAATCTAGCATTAATGAGGACTAAATCTAGTATAAACAAGGACCAAATTTAGCATTAACGAGGACAAAATCTAGTATAAACTAGGACTAAATCTTGCATTACTGAGGACTAAATCTAGTATTAATTAGACCATCTCCTATTTCAGCCAAGAAAGTTTTTTCTCTATAAAGTTCTCTGGCAAATAACCAAATCAAAATTGGGTTTTTAAATAATTACTGTCCATGTAATTAAAATGCTTACATAAAACACTTTACCACCTCACCCCCCAGGTTACAACGGTCACAGCCAGGCTGAGCAAGATCACACACAGCCATCAAACACAAAAATGCACCTGAGCAAGAAAGCACGTCACACGGGAGTTTCCACGACTCGGACTGCTGACATAGGCTGACATACGACAGCTTCAACATAACAAAAGGCTGGAGAAACGGCGCACTAGACCCCCCTCCCCCTCTAGCAACACAACAAACCACACATTCAGAGGAACCGGGTAGATAAATTAGATAAAGAGATCAGGTACCAAAACCCTTAAAAAAAAAAAGAAAAAATTCATGGCAAAAATTTTTTTAAAGAAAATACATGTCCAAATTTCCCTGTTAGGGAAAGTTAATTTGACGTCGCTGCTCCGGGTGCAGGAGTGCCCCAGTCTCATTGGCCAGGGAAAAGCACACACGCGGACCCCACGCCAGCGCGTTTCTGTGCCGCCATCTTGCTGAGCTCGGGGCCGTCTGGAGCGCTAATCATGTGAATATTTGATTCGTTTTTCTGGTGTCTGGCAGGACGGGCGGGCGGAGGGCGGGCAGAGGGCCTAACGGGACCCGGGGCGCCCGTGTGCGCCCCGAACGCCTGCCTGCCGTCCCGCGCAGCTGCTCCGGGCTCCCGTGACCCTTTGATGCCCCGCCCCCTCCGGATAATTCCGGATTTTTCTCTGCACATGAAGTAACGAGGTCACCGCCGCCGCCCCGCTGCAGTTTGACACCGTCTGCTATTCCTGTGATTTTTGGCCGAGGGCTGTGCTCTGCAATGACCCCCCCCCCCCTCCTCCTCCGCCCCCCCCACACCCCATCCAAATCTGTAGAGGGGGCTTTGAAGTGTTGTGGTCGGGGGGTGGGGGGGGGGGCTGGTGTGACAGGAGCTTTCAACACCCTGATGCTCAGTTTCTGGGGGCTGCATGGCGAGGTGGTGAGGTCTGGGTCTGGGGGGGGGGGGGGGGGTGTTTGGGGGCTCCTTCCCACTAATCTGGGCGAGACGGATGAGCTTAGCGGGGCGCGGGACGGGCGCGGGGCTGGGGAGGGACCCTCTCCTGGGTCACCTCAGATTTGGAAAGGGATAAAACTGTACACTGGGACCGGAGGGCAATAACAGATCCAGTTAATGGCAGGTTGGGGTGGTTCAGCTGAATAGTTTAATCCGTTGTGACAGAATTCGGTGCTGGACTACATAGAGAGAGAGAGGGAGGAGAGAGAGAGAGAGAGAGGGAGAGAGAGAGGGAGGGAGAGAGAGGGACACAGAGAGAGGGAGAGAGAGAGAGAGAGAGGGAGGGAGAGAGGGAGGGAGAGAGGGACACAGAGAGAGAGAGAGAGAGAGAATCGCTTGCTCTGCTGGTTTTGGTAGAGACATGCCATTGAGGCTGTGGAAGTTCTCTACACCACTGAACCCCAGTAATGCAGGCTGGTTTCTTTAGTCTAATGAGAGCAGAGCACTCCCGTGGCCAGGGTGGAGGCTGCTCTCTCTGGGCCAGGTGGAGGCTGCTCTATCTGGGTTGGGTGGAGGCTGCTCTCACTGGGCTGGGTGGAGGCTGCTCTCACTGGGCTGAGTGGAGGCAGCTCTCTCTGGACCAAGTGAAGGCTGCTCTATCTGGGTTGGGTGGAGGCTTCTCTCTCTGGGCTGGGTGGAGGCTGCTCTCTCTGGGCTGAGTGGAGGCTGCTCTCTCTGGGCTGAGTGGAGGCTGCTCTCTCTGGGCTGGGTGGAGGCTGCTCTCTCTGGGCTGGGTGGAGGCTGCCCTCTCTGGCCCGGGTGGAGGCTGCTCTCTCTGGGCCGGGTGGAGGCTGCCCTCTCTGGCCCAGGTGGAGGCTGCTCTCTCTGGGCCAGGTGGAGGCTTCCCTCTCTGGCCCAGGTGGAGGCTGCTCTCTCTGGGCCAGGTGGAGGCTGCTCTCTCTCTGGCCAGGTGGAGGCTGAGCCCAGGTGGAGGCTGCTCTCTCTGGCCCAGGTGGAGGCTGCTCTCTCTGGCCCAGGTGGAGGCTGCTCTCTCTGGCCCAGGTGGAGGCTGCTCTCTCTGGCCCAGGTGGAGGCTGCTCTGTCTGGGCCGGGTGGAGGCTGCTCTCTCTGGGCCGGGTGGAGGCTGCCCTCTCTGGCCCAGGTGGAGGCTGCTCTCTCTGGGCTGGGTGGAGGCTGCCCTCTCTGGCCCGGGTGGAGGCTGCTCTCTCTGGGCCGGGTGGAGGCTGCCCTCTCTGGCCCAGGTGGAGGCTGCTCTCTCTGGGCCAGGTGGAGGCTTCCCTCTCTGGCCCAGGTGGAGGCTGCTCTCTCTGGGCCAGGTGGAGGCTGCTCTCTCTGGGCCAGGTGGAGGCTGCTCTCTCTGGCCCAGGTGGAGGCTGCTCTCTCTGGGCCGGGTGGAGGCTGCCCTCTCTGGCCCAGGTGGAGGCTGCTCTCTCTGGGCCAGGTGGAGGCTTCCCTCTCTGGCCCAGGTGGAGGCTGCTCTCTCTGGGCCAGGTGGAGGCTGCTCTCTCTGGGCCAGGTGGAGGCTGCTCTCTCTGGCCCAGGTGGAGGCTGCTCTCTCTGGGCCAGGTGGAGGCTGCTCTCTCTGGCCCAGGGAGATGCTTCTGGCTCTCCTTAGGTCCCCACAGGCAGAGCTAATTGTCTGGGCCGGGTGGAGGGCTCTCTCTGGGCCGGGTGGAGGGCTCTCTCTGGGCTGGGTGGAGGTGCTCTCTCTGCGGCCGGGTGGAGGCTGCACTCTCGGGCCTTTTGGAGGCTTCCCTCTCTTTTATTTTTTTTAAAGGTGGAGGCTGCTCTCTCTGGGCCAGGTGGAGGCTGCTCTCTAAATCCCAGGTGGAGGCCTCTCTCTGGCCAGTGGAGGCTGCTCTAAACTGGGCCAGGTGGGGGGCTTTCTCTGGGCCAGGTGGAGGCTGCTCTCTCTGGGCCGGGTGGAGGCTGCCCTCTCTGGCCCAGGTGGAGGCTGCTCTCTCTGGGCTGGGTGGATGCTCTGCTGATGCCAGGCTAGCGGGGTCATTAGTCAGCACTCTCTGGCGCACAGGCAGATCAGTTCTGGCGGTGCTGCTGCCAGTTTGCGGTTCAGATGGAAGCAACAAAACGCCGCCTACAAACGAGCCTCCGACCGGCTCAGCGTTCACAACAAAGCGGCTCACATCTGCTACGGGAGAACACGGAGGGAACCGGAGAACACGGAGGGAACCGGAGAACATGGAGGGAACCGGAGAACATGGAGGGGACCGGCCCCTGAGACACAGCCCTGGGGAACCACACAGTCAGCACTCCTACATTTCTGTCTGCTGGGAGCTGAGAACGCTTTGCAATAAAATATGCGATAATAACATCAATAACAACAGGCCGAATTTATGCAACACCTTTCGTCTCGTGATCGCAAAATCCTTCACAGAGAAAGGGGGGAAACTCACCTCGCCCGTTTGAAAATAATCTCTCTTTAAAAGATTTGATTTGGAATTAGAAAATATAACGGAGATTAGAACAGGCTCATTTTTACATGTTTGGTATTTTATGCAAAACGTCTCCCCTGTACTGAGCCCACAGAAACACCCTTTTCTCAGAAGAAGACCCGCCAATCAATAATCAATATAAGCACATATCTACACTTCCAGACTCAGGTGTCGCCCTCCTGCTCCAGCCCTAAAGCCCCAGATGGCTCAAAATGCTGACCCCTACTCTGAAGGCCCCCTCTGCACAGGGAGGGGGCAGAGTTCCCTCATAAATTTCATGATTTACAACAGCTGTATAATAATAGCGTATTAATAACCGATGTATTACCGCGGAATCAGATCGCGTTCATCGTGTTATTACACGTCGTCACGTCCAGGGGAAACGAGCGAAGCGGCGTGATGGAGGAGCGGGTGGTGCCCGATAGCTCAGGGGCTGCCAGCTCAAGGCCGCGATCGATTGGCTCGCTATCTGGAACATCAGCGTATTCGCGCGCGAGCGGGAAGCGTCGCGTATCGACTGATGACACGCGCTGGGACGCCCCGTCAGCAGGACCCTAACCTGCGCACCCCACCTGCCCAGCGCCACAGATAAGAGCCTGCCTCAGACTGACGCCTTAACACCCCCAACAGCGCTGACAGTCTGACAGGGTCTGACCAATCAAAACATCTCATTCTGAGCAAGCATGGACCATCAAGATGAAAACCCTGTAACAATTAGCTGGAACCATGATCATGGTCACATGTTTATGGGGCGACATAGCTCAGGAGGTAAGAGCGGTTGTCTGGCAGTCGGAGGGTTGCCGGTTCGAGCCTCGCCCTGGGTGTTTCGAAGTGTCCCTGAGCAAGACACCTAACCCCTAAATGCTCTGGTGAATGAGAGGCATCAATTGTAAAGTGCTTTGGATAAAAGCACTATATGAATGCAGTCCATTTACCATTGACCATAATACAAATTGCAAAATACAGAATATCAGTATGTGCATGTCCACGCATACAGTTACAACCCTACATACACACACACAGACATGCAGCACACATGCTTTTCATTCATAAAGACCGCTACCATAGACATATATATCACATCCCCTACCAAAGAGATATATGACACCCCGTACCATAAAAATGTATCACATCCTGTACCATAGAGATACATCCCATCCAATACCATAGAGATATATGACATCCCATATCACAGAGATATATCACATCCCCTACCATAAATAAATCAAATGCCCTACTATAGATATACATCGCATCCTGCACCATAGAGACATATCTCATACCATACTATAGAGATATATCACATCCCATATCACATCCCGTACCATAGAAATATATCACATCCCCTACCATAGAGATATATCACATCCCATATCACATCCTGTACCATAGAAATATATCACATCCCCTACCATAGAGATATATCACATCCCATATCACATCCCGTACCATAGAGATATATCACATCCCATATCACATCCCGTACCATAGAGATATATCACATCCCATATCACATCCTGTACCATAGAGATATATCACATCCCATATCACATCCCGTACCATAGAGATATATCACATCCCCTACCATAGAGATATATCACATCCCCTACCATAGAGATATATCACATCCCCTACCATAGAGATATATCACATCCCATATCACATCCCGTACCATAGAGATATATCATCCCATATCACCCTACCATAGAGATATATCACATATATACATCCCCTACCACAGAGATATATCACATCCCCTACCATAGAGATATATCACATCCCATATCACATCCCGTACCATAGAAATATATCACATCCCCTACCATAGATATATCACATCCCATATCACATCCTGTACCATAGAAAAATATCACATCCCCTACCACAGAGATATATCTCATCCCATATCACATCCTGTACCATAGAAATATATCACATCCCCTACCACAGAGATATATCACATCCCATATCACATCCCCTACCATAGAGATATATCACGTCTGAGAGCCCCAGGTTTGCGTGGGTCGTTGCAGGTTACCATCCTGTCCCGTGCTCCGGAGCGGTTTGGGGTGGGAGCACTCGTCTCCGTCCCTGTCCCCGAAGCGAATTAACCGCCTAATCTTCCCAAACGTCACTCAGCGCTCGGCAACGAGATACGGATGGAAATGCAGCCCTGCATCGAGGGCCCGCCTTTGGGAAAGAGTTCCGTCTTATCGCCCTTCCTCCCCGCTCTTTACACTAACCCCCACACCCCCCCACCCCCCCCCCCCCCCCCCCCACCCCCATTTTATCCCTGCTCCCCAAAACCCTGGCATTCAAAACCAGAGAATATCTCCTCGACGATACGTGACACAAATTAATTCGAGGGAAAGCAACTCCGCAGAGTTTTGGGGAAGGGGGACGTGGGGCGGTGAAGATAGCGCTGAGCGCGGAGGCTTTTCCCTCCCTGACAGAGCCTCGCTTTTGGACTCCATCTCTGTTGCTCCTTTTCCTTTCTGAAAAAAAAAACACTCTACCCTGTCATTGTTGTAAATTCTACAGCGCGCCTCTTTTATTTTTTTCCTTCTCGAACTGAGCCCCAGGGCTTTTTTTCTCCCCTTCTTGCTTTTTTATCTTTTTCTCTTTCAAAAAAAGAGAAAATCTGTCACTTTCATCATCCCTCCATACCATCCACCCCTCCCACCTCCCCTCTGATCTCCTCCGGGTTCACTGTAAGGCGAAGACTTTACCAACGTCAAAAAATACTATGCTGAAGTATACTATTATATACTTAACAGTACTTGAAGCATAATTCAAGCTTATATGAAGTATGCTTACTATTCTATTTTATACTTACTGTAAGAATACTTGCGGTATAATTCAAGCTTAGACAAAGTACAGTATGCATCAGGACTATTTTATTCTTAAAATACTTGATGTATAATTAAAGCTTATATGAAATATGGTTAGTATACTATTTTATATTTAAGAATACATGGAGCATAAATAGAGGTTACATGAATTATGCTTAGTATACTATTTCATACTTAAGAATACTTGATGTATAATTCAAGCCTATAAGAAGTATGCATAGTATACAATATTTTTCACATGGGTAATGCCAGGCGTCGAGTGTTCTTCTTGCGCGCAGTGGAGGAGGAAGTGGAGAGCGGTCACGGCGAGCACAGTGGTCACATGGTCACACGGCGGTTTGGGAAAGGTGACCGTGCGTGAGAAACGGTCGGAAGGAGACCCGGCTGAAACCACAGCGAGCGCCGTGCGGCAGTTCGTCCTCTAGGCGACCCCCCCCCCCCCCCCCACACAACCCCACCCCCCGATAAACAGCGTCGCCTGGTCGCAGGCCAAGCCAAATGATATCTGTGGTGTGGGGATGGCTGGTTTAAGCAGCCATCCCCCCCCCAAGTTAATTAGACCTGGCCAATTGTATAATGGTTAAGACACATTGGCCAGGTCTAATTGGACCCAGGAACAGGAGTGGCCCCGTAGTGAGGTAATCCCCTGTACCATCTTGCCAAATGTAATAAATCATGGACGTGAACATCTTCTCCCTGTGTGTGGGAGGGCCCCAAGAAAAGCCACTTCGGTGGCCAGGCGTGTTTGCCACAAATGATATCTTTACGAGCTTGATTACCACGCCTGACGTTCACCCTCCTCTCCCCAATTTAAACTAATCTGTGCGAAACGGGGGCTCCCGGCTCTCCGGGGGGATGGATTAGCCCCCCCACCCCCCCGAAACGGCCCCCGTAAATTGGGGCTCTGATTGCGGTGCCGAACCGGCCTTCGCCCAGATAAAGAGATTTAATGGAGATGTTAGCCGCGCGATCGTTTATCAGATGCCGACAGGCGGCGGGGTCCCTACCCGCGGGGGGGGGGGGGGGGGGGGGGGGGGGGGGGGGGGGTGGGGTCCTCGTCGCTCAGAGGAAGGGGGGGGGGGGGGGACTTCGCGCGTATCTGCTCCCGGCAGGCGGGGCCGGGTCGCGCGGACGAGGCGCTGTTAAAGTGGGGCTTACGCGGAGCTGCGAGGGGTCGGATTTTCAGGCTTCCTGAATAACGACAAATCAATTTGCGCCCCCCCCCCCCCTAATCCCCGGGGAGATTTGATGATGTCACTTTCCGACGTTACCCGCCCCAACACTGCAGGAGGCCTGTTCAAAGCTTTGTTCCCCTTTATGATGAATACACCCCCGTGTGGGGTTGGGGGGGTCGGGTACAGAAAGCTTCGCTTAACATCCGGTTAAGAGCGTTCACGTTCCAGACCCGTGCTGACCCCCTCCGCCCAGGACAGACGGCTCAGACTCGGGGATTTACCGTTCAGCACAAGAGGGGAAATGAGGTCCTGCTGTAGCTCTGAGTTAAAAAAAAACAGCACATTTAAGACCCCGGCATCCGAAGGAAAGACACACAAACATCCTAAAGCCCCAGAGAGAGAGGCAGATCTGATGAGCCAGCCGAGCCTTCGTCACTGTTACAGGATGACAGAACGAGGGAGGGAGGGAGGGAGAGAGAGAGAGAGAGAGAGTGAGAGTGAGATAGAGAGAGACGAAGAGAGAGAAATAGAGGGGGGAAATGTGCTGATTGGATTATGTCCCCGCTGCACAGAGAAGGCTATTAAGGTCAAAGCCGCCGGGAGAGAGTGACAGAAAGAGAAAGAGTGACGGAGGGAGAGAGTTCTAACGAGCCGGCCCTGGAACTGTGCAGATAGTGGGGTGTCACACAGTGGGTTGTGCAGGTAGTGGGGTGTCACACAGTGGGCTGTGCAGGTAGTGGGGTGTCACACAGTGGGCTGTGCAGGTAGTGGGGTGTCACACAGTGGGCTGTGCAGGTAGTGGGGTGTCTCACAGTGGGCTGTGCAGATAGTGGGGTGTCACAGTGGGCTGTGCAGATAGTGGGGTGTCACACAGTGGGCTGTGCAGGTAGTGGGGTGTCTCACAGTGGGCTGTGCAGATAGTGGGGGTGTCACAGTGGGCTGTGCAGGTAGTGGGGTGTCACAGTGGGCTGTGCAGGTAGTGGGGTGTCACACAGTGGGCTGTGCAGGTAGTGGGGTGTCTCACAGTGGGCTGTGCAGATAGTGGGGTGTCACACTGTGCAGATAGTGGGGTGTCACACAGTGGGCTGTGCAGTGGGGTGTCACACAGTGGGCTGGGTAGTGGGGGGTCTCACAGTGGGCTGTGCAGTAGTGGGGGTGTCACAGTGGGCTGTGCAGGTAGTGGGGTGTCACAGTGGGCTGTGCAGGTAGTGGGGGTGTCACACAGTGGGCTGTGCAGGTAGTGGGGTGTCACACAGTGGGCTGTGCAGGTAGTGGGGTGTCACAGTGGGCTGTGCAGGTAGTGGGGTGTCACACAGTGGGCTGTGCAGGTAGTGGGGGTGTCACACAGTGGGCTGTGCAGGTAGTGGGGTGTCACACAGTGGGCTGTGCAGGTAGTGGGGTGTCACACAGTGGGCTGTGCAGGTAGTGGGGTGTCACACAGTGGGCTGTGCAGGTAGTGGGGTGTCACACAGTGGGCTGTGCAGGTAGGGGGGTGTCACACAGTGGGCTGTGCAGGTAGTGGGGTGTCACACAGTGGGCTGTGCAGGTAGTGGGGTGTCTCACAGTGGGCTGTGCAGGTAGTGGGGTGTCACACAGTGGGCTGTGCAGGTAGTGGGGTGTCACACAGTGGGCTGTGCAGGTAGTGGGGTGTCACAGTGGGCTGTGCAGGTAGTGGGGTGTCACACAGTGGGCTGTGCAGGTAGTGGGGTGTCTCACAGTGGGCTGTGCAGGTAGTGGGGTGTCACACAGTGGGCTGTGCAGGTAGTGGGGTGTCACACAGTGGGCTGTGCAGGTAGTGGGGTGTCACACAGTGGGCTGTGCAGGTAGTGGGGTCTCACAGTGGGCTGTGCAGGTAGTGGGGTGTCACACAGTGGGCTGTGCAGGTAGTGGGGTGTCACACAGTGGGCTGTGCAGATAGTGGGCTGTGCAGGTAGTGGGGTGTCACAGTGGGCTGTGCAGGTAGTGGGGGTGTCACACAGGTAGTGGGGTGTCACAGTGGGCTGTGCAGGTAGTGGGGTGTCACACAGTGGGCTGTGCAGGTAGTGGGGTGTCACACAGTGGGCTGTGCAGGTAGTGGGGTGTCACAGTGGGCTGTGCAGGTAGTGGGGTGTCACACAGTGGGCTGTGCAGGTAGTGGGGTGTCACAGTGGGCTGTGCAGATAGTGGGGGTGTCACACAGACCAAAGTTAAATTCTGTATCAGTGCGATGTGCTGGGAAAAAGGAAAATCATCCAGTTTTTCCAGAAAAATGTTGACCTGCGTGTACTCTGCTAAGCACACATCACACAACGGGCTCTAAACAGACATATTTAATGTGGCTAAACGTGTCCGGCCGAACACATTCACAGGGTCTGCGTTTCCATAGAGATGATCTAGGTGCTCTTTATATTTATGGTGCCATTTTAGAAAAACAAACAAGCCTTCGGGAATGACACAAACAACAAATGCCAGATGGACAAAGGGCCAGCGGCCGGCTTTCCCCTGAAATGTGAAGCAGAACATTTTTCATTCACAAAGAAATTCAGGTCAGAAGGACATCGAGATATAATACAATCAGCACAACTATCTCTCTCTTCTCTCTCTCTCTCTCTCTCTCTGTCTGTCTGTCTGTCTGTCTGTCTGTCCCTGTCCTGGAGACACTGAATATCAAGCCTCCCTTTTTTCCCTTCCTCTCTCCTTCCTTCTCTCTCTCTTTCACAGATCACAGAAGTGTCAAAATGAATATCTGATCACTGACAAAGCATTGAGAAACCTTCAACCCCAGAACAGAATGTGCTAAACTGTTTTTGAACTGAAACTGCTTGTTTTCATGAAAGGTAAGATATACTGTAAGATTTATAACAGGACAAATACATGGTAGTATATGCTGTGCACATATTCTACACTAAACGTGAATTGTATGGTTATGGCATTTTATATGGGTTATTTGGATAGGTATGGCTTAATATTGAGAGGGTTAAAAGCATGTAGCATGTAGCAGAAAAAATTAATGGCCTGACTCATATTAGATGTTGGATCCAAACTAGTTTTTATTGGGGAAGAATGCAGGTGTGACATTGCAAGTTACAGACATCATAAATAGCTTTTACCGTCATTTTTACAGTACATTATCTTTTACAGTACATCATCTTGGAGAAACCATCACAGGAGTCTGCCTCCTTCTGAGCTGACGCTACAGGCACCGGATGGGATTTTTAATATATGCGGTACACAGATATCCTATTATAAGCCGCTTAATGGAAAACGATGCACTCCTGTGAGTGGCTCCATTGCACTGGAGATCATTGTGACCTCACAAACGAGCCGCTGTGACTGACAGCTGTGGTTCCACCCACATTTCATCAGCCTGTACTTCAGAGTGCACTTCAGCAGGAAACGGGCTGCGATGCCACCTCCGGGTCAGCAGGGGGCGGTCTTCTCCATAGACCAACTCCAATGTAAATCCAGAGGCCCTCCGCGGTGACAAGGGCACTTGGAACACTAAACTGCCGCTGGAACGCCAAACCGTAACTCGCCGGGGTCGTTAGAGATCGTTAAAGACCCCACGTCGCTTATTGGAAAGAGTAGGGGGTCCTCAAATTCCCTATATGATGACACCTTCCCAGTTATATTGGGGAAATAAATCCCTCCTTCTCCATCTCAGCTGACGTCTAACGAGTCTTCCAGCACAAAATGGCCATCAAGAATGTTCTAGATGGCGGTGTATATCTTCAGGTTGAGGGGAGTCCCCCACTACCAATTGCACAGCGCTGTACGATCCACTAAAGGGGCCAGGAAGTTCCACAGGAAGTTCCTTATTCCTAAAATGCAGGATTGCGCATCATATATCGGCTTTATACGCATGTCAAGCTTGCATGCTGTACACACTCAGGTTTAATGCTCAGGTTTGATGCTCAAGTCTAATGCTAGGGGCGACACAGCTCAGGAGGTAAGAGCGGTTGTCTGGCAGTCGGAGGGTTGCGGTTCGATCCCCCGCCCTGGGTGTGTCGAAGTGTCCCTGAGCAAGAAAGCTAACCCCTAATTGCTCCCAACGAGCTGATTGGTACCTTGCATGGCAGGTTTTCACCGTTGGTGTGTGAGTGTGTGTGTGAATGTGTGAATGAGAGGCATCAATTGTAAAGCGCTCTGGATAAAAGCGCTATATAAATGCAGTCCATTTACCATTTGCCATGCACAGATTTGTGCTCAAGTCTAATGCACAGGTTTGATGCACAGGCTGGATGCAGTTTCCCTCCCTAGCTAGACAGGACCCTGGAAGAATCAGGATCAGGCTGCCCCCCCTAACCCCCACTGCCCCCCCCACACCCCCAGGGGGAGACCCCAGATTAGGCAGCATTAGCCTCTGCTGCCTGCCAGCCGTAATCCAGCAGCATAATGAATCACCGTGAGACCAAGCCAGCTTTAATTACCTCCAGCCCCCCTATCACACACAGATAAACTCAGAGGGAGAAGGTGGGGGGGGGGGGGGGGGGGGTGGAGGGGTCGGTGGGGCAGGAAAAATTCCCAGCATGCTGTGCGTTCAGAGGGCCCGGCTCTTCCACAGAGGAGTGCTCTGGCGCGAGCGTGTATGGGGGGGGGGGGGGGGGGTCTCTCCGTTAAAACCCTGACTGGAGCTGGACTCTCGCAGCGCTGGGGTACGAGACGCTCTCAAACGTCCCGGAGGCGGGCGTGTTCTCTCAGGCGTGCGGTGGTGAGTTAGAGAGGAGCGGAGGTGGCCTGTGTCCTCTCAGGCGTGCGGTGGTGAGTTAGAGAGGAGCGGAGGTGGCCTGTGTCCTCTCAGGCGTGCGGTGGTGAGTTAGAGAGGAGCGGAGGTGGCCTGTGTTCTCTCAGGCGGGCGGTGGTGAGTTAGAGAGGAGCGGAGGTGGCCTGTGTTCTCTCAGGCGGGCGGTGGTGAGTTAGAGAGGAGCGGAGGTGGCCTGTGTCCTCTCAGGCGGGCGGTGGTGAGTTAGAGAGGAGCGGAGGGAGGACTGGGCCTGGCGGCTCCTGCGCTGTTTCTGAGAACACCGCTCTGTCCTCGGCCCATGAGGACCGGGTTCGGCAAATGCGCCGGCGTGAAAATGCGACCTGCAGCGCTCGCAGAACGGCCGCGAGAACGGCCACCGCTGCAACTGCATGCGACAGAACGCCACAGAGAACAGCCACCGCTGCAACTGCATGCGACGCATCCCGCTCGCATGCAATCTGACGGTCCAGTACTGCAACGAAGCCAAATGCTAATACACTTCCTCCTTAATGCCACTTTCTACAATGGCTGTTCCTTTTCGGCCAGCGTTTCTGCGGCTGTCGTTGTTCCTGATGTCATTGCTGTGATTTTTTTTTCCCATTCCATAGTGTTTACTAAGTTACGCGGGTTGTGGTTTCATTGCTCTCTCTGCATCAATGTTTAAGTACACTCTGGTAATGTTTACATAAGTGCTTCCTGGCAAAACATTCAGCACACTGAAATTGATCTGTGAGAGCGAGAGAGAAAGAGAGAAGGGAAGGGAAGAGAGAGAGGAAGAAGAGAGAGCAAGAGAAGGAGACAGAGAGAGACAAGGAGTGGGAGAGATGAGAGAGAAAAGAGAGAAAGAGAAGGAGAGAGAGAAGAGAGAGGAGAGAGAAAGAGAAGAGAGAGAGAGAAGAGAGAGGAGAGGAGAGAGAGACACTCGTTTCCCGCAGGGTCTGCCGGCCTGTTTAAAACGTGCCAGAGGCCCGGGAGCCGAGTGACAGGCTCGGGTCTCTGTGGTAATACCGGCTGACACCTTCTATCGCTGCGGAGACCGCGGCCATGGAAACGCACAAGCGCACAGCCTCTCTCTCCCGCCAGGGCTACCCACAGTCCCCAGCTGCTCAAAAACCAGACAACACAGCCAGAGGAGGATGCCCCAAAAAGGAAGACCCAGGAAACAGCAACTCTGTACCCCCCATTTCAAACATTCAGGTTGAAATCCCGTGTGTAAAACATGTTCTATAGACACTGTATAGAGAGAGGTGGCGGGGGGCGGGGTTATGGCATGGAGTGGGAGGAGTTAACAGCACCTATAGTCCATATGAATGAATATCATGCTTCAGAGCCACTGAAAGGCATGAGCCTAATAAATTAGTGATGGAAGCAAAGAGGGTGCTGATTCTCCAGGCGTTTCAGACCAGTACGGACCGGTGCAGAGGGTTCTGAACCTCGGCCCCCCCCCCCCCACCGTTGGACTGGAGCAGGGAATTTACCGCCATTACCCGCAGACAGGAGGCGCCCGCTGAGCCAGAACTGAGCAGCGGAAGAGAGGACAATGGTTGGGGGTGGGGTGGGGTGGGGGGGGGGGGACAGTTCAGAAGTGCATGGGCGGGTCAGAAAGGAGGGGGCGGGTCAGAAGGGGGCGTGGCCGGTACGCATCACCGGGCTCCTCCCTCCCAGCCTCTCTCAGGCACGTCCCCACTGCGCTGCGCACGTAGAGCCCGACCCTTCAGCGCGAATTTAAACTGCTCGCCCCCCCCCAAACCCCCCCCGGGTCAGTCACGGCAGGGGAGAGAGAGAGAGCCCACTGAATGCCCAAATCACACGCTGCCAACCCAGAGCAGAGCAAGAGACAGCTCTCACACAGGGTGTGTGTGTGTGTGTGTGTGTGTGTGTGTGTGTGTGTGTGTGTGTGTGTGTGCGTGTGTCTGTGTGTGCGTGTGTGTCTGTGTGAGAGTGTGTGTATGCGTGTGTGTGTGTCTGTGTGTGTCTGTGTGTGTGTGTATACTGTATGTGTGTCTGTGTGTGTGTGTGCTCCTGTGTGTGTCTGTGTGTGTGTGTGTATACTGTATGTGTGTCTGTGTGTGTGTGTGTGTGTGTGTGTGTGTGTGTGTGTGTATGTCTGTGTGTGTGTGTGTGTGTGTGTGTGTGTGCATGCATGTGAGAGGGTTGGAAATCTCGCTCAAAGGAGCACATCTTTTTCACAGTAACACAGAATTTATGATATTATCACAGTTATTATTGCACTCTGCAGTATATCCCAGGGATAATGGAGTAGCATAATGCTAATTTGCATGTGAGCTCTGTTTGATTAAGGGTATCGGAGCACATTAAATCCCGCCGCTTCATCGTTATGGCTTTCAGAGGCGCTGATGTATCGCACGCTGGAGCGCTACGCTGGCGACACAGAGATCACTCACAGGACCGTTTAGAGCAGCGAGCACTCAGGAGCAGCACTGAAACCACGCTCACGCTCAGGAGCAGCACTGAAAACCACGCTCACGCTCAGGAGCAGCACTGAAACCACGCTCACGCTCAGGAGCAGGGACTGAGACCACGCTCACGCTCAGGAGCAGCACTGAAACCACGCTCACGCTCAGGAGCAGCACTGAAACCACGCTCACGCTCAGGAGCAGGGACTGAGACCACGCTCACGCTCAGCACTGAAACCACTCACGCTCAGGAGCTCAGCACTGAAACCACGCTCAGGAGCAGGGACTGAGACCACGCTCACGCTCACGCTCAGCACTGAAACCACGCTCACGCTCCTGAGCAGGGACTGAGACCACGCTCACGCTCAGCACTGAAACCACGCTCACGCTCAGGAGCAGCACTGAAACCACGCTCAGGAGCAGGGACTGAAACCACGCTCACGCTCAGGAGCAGCACTGAAACCACGCTCACGCTCAGGAGCAGCACTGAAACCACGCTCACGCTCAGGAGCAGGGACTGAGACCACGCTCACGCTCAGCACTGAAACCACGCTCACGCTCAGGAGCAGCACTGAAACCACGCTCAGGAGCAGGGACTGAGACCACGCTCACGCTCACGCTCAGCACTGAAACCACGCTCACGCTCCTGAGCAGGGACTGAGACCACGCTCACGCTCAGCACTGAAACCACGCTCACGCTCAGGAGCAGGGACTGAAACCACGCTCACGCTCAGCACTGAAACCACGCTCAGCACTGAAACCACGTGCACACTCACCATCGGCACTGAAACCACGCTCAGGAGCAGGGACTGAGACCACGCTCACGCTCAGGAGCAGCACTGAAACCACGCTCACGCTCAGGAGCAGGGACTGAGACCACGCTCACGCTCAGCACTGAAACCACGTTTACGCTCCTGAGCAGCACTGAAACCACGTTTACGCTCGGCACTGAAATCATGTTCACACTCAGCACTGAAACCACGTGCACACTCACCATCGGCACTGAAACCACGCTCAGGAGCAGGGACTGAAACCACCTTCACACTCACCATCGGCACTGAAACCACATTCACGCTCACCATCGGCACTGAAACCACGTTCACACTCACCATCGGCACTGAAACCACATTCACGCTCACCATCAGCACTGAAACCACGCTCACGCTCCTGAGAGTTATTGAAACCTCACTCCCGGTTGGGCTCCTGTTACAGTGTGATCTCTCATTCTGTAAATACGCATTAAACCACATGTACAGTTTATTCAGCTACCCAGCGGACGTCCCCATCCAGGAATACTAACAGCCCCGCAGTCATTGGCTGCTCTTAAGACTTTATAACCGGGGGCCGTACGTGTGTGTGTGTGTGTGTGAACACTTTCCTTTATTAGGAATGTGGGGATTTGAACAAACAACCCTCTGGCCACATTTCCCAGAGACACAGAGCTCCACTGTAGTGGAAGGGCTTAATCGCACTGGAGGGGTGGGGGGTGGGGGGGGGGGGGGGGGGGGGTGTATTGGCGCTGTTCCCCCTCTGTTGCCTATTCAACAGTCCTGTCTGTCAGAACTCCCCCGGGGAGAGCGGCCAATCAGGACGCGGCTAAGAGGACAGCACCTGCGATGCGGGCCCTCGTTCCCCGGGGCGACGCACCCGGCGCTCGCGTCGGCTGAGCGACGGCGTTCCCAGCGCGCGGCCCTAACGACAGGACGGAGAGGGGCAACCGCCGCCACGCCGGCTCGGGGCCCCGACGGGTCGTCATAGCGACGGCCAAGCGCGGCGAATATTAAAGACGAGCGCCCGGGCGACGTCCGCGCATTCCGAACGCGCCGGCGACGCCCGCCTGTCAATCACGCCGGCCTGCTGCTCCTGGGGGGGGGGGGGGGGGGGGGGGGGGGGGGGGGCATAATGAGTATGCAGGTCTGGTTCTGAACGCAGACCGCGCACCCCTGGGGGGGGGGGGGGTCTCATCCCCTAGTTTCCTTTCTCCGTACGAATGGAGAGGACGCGCCTGCTCTTTTTCAGTCAAAGGGTCCCCCCCCCCCCCTCGCACTGTACTGTCCTCCGTTCCCCCCCCCCCCCCCGCTGCCGCTGAGGTCCGTGCTGCAGCGGGGTGTGGAGGGAATGTTCAAAGAGCGGGGGGGAGCGTCGGGGGAGCGTCGGGGGAAGCGCTGTGCTTCCGTTCGCGCGCTGGACAACGTTCGCCAAACAAAGGCAGGCAATTACTGCAACAATGGGGCCGAGCTGCGTGCTCTCCTCCTCATCCTGCCACATAAAAGCTCCGGCAGCCCGTGATTTACCACCCCCGCCCCCCCCCCGACCCCCCCGACCCCATTTCTGATTTTCTTTTTGTTTTGTTTGCCGGAAATTAAATACCTGTATCCGTCGCCTGCCCTGTCACAACGGGCTGAAGTGAGAGCAGGAAGGAGGAGGCCTGAGAGTATCTGCCTCACACGCAGAGATCGGCTGCAGCCCGGACGAGCTGATTAATGGGGTGTGTGTGAGCTCAGCACAGGCTAACTGAGCGAGACTCGCTAGTCAGTAAACAAGTCAGTCTAGAGTGTGTGTGTGTGTGTGTGTGTGTCTGCGTATGAGTGTGTGTGTGTCTGCGTATGAGATAGGGAGGGAAGGATACTGTGTGTGCGTGTGAGCATGTGTGGATGTGTGTGTGACTGTGTGTGAGATAGGGAGAGAACAGTATACTGTGTGTATGTGTGTGTGGTGTGTGTGTGTGTGTGTGTATGAGTGTGTGTGTGCATGCATGACAGTGTTTGTGTGCATGTGTATGTGTATGTGCATGTGTGTGTGTGTGTGTGTGTGTGTGCATGTGCGTTTTTTCTGGCGAGACCGCACACTAGCCCAGGGGGCGGGATCTCTGCACCTCTCCATGCCAATCACAGCGGCCCCTCCGACAGAGACCCACCTGCGCGGGCAGGTACAGCGGGGGGGGGGGAGGGCTAATGAGCGCCGTGGAGGAAACGGGCGGCCCGAAGTGGGACGGGCCGCCCCATCAATTATTCATGGCGGCAGAAATTACCATGGAGAGTGAGCTGCGCGGAATGAATAATTGATTCTGTCTCTCCGGCTAATGCTGCACGTGCAGGGCTTCTGACAGACAGGAAACGAGCGGGGGGCGGGTGTGGGGGGGTCAGAGAGATTAGGAGAGTTAAGGGCAGCCAGATCTGCCCAGAAAGAAAAATTTAAGAGGAAGAAAATTAATTGCAATCCCACCCCCGCCTGGTTGGGGGCGCTGTACCCCAGGCTGTTCCTGATTTTAATGCAGATTTTACAGCTTCGCGTGCACAGTCATCCCTTTTAAAAGGGCTTTAGCGCCCTCTGAACTCGGAAGCCGAGACTCGTTGTAGCTGCCTGCAAACAGGCTCACTACAGGTTAGGCAGAGCTTTCACAGCAGGGCACAGAGAGAGAGAGAGGGAGAGAGAGGGAGAGAGAGGAGAGAGAGGGAGAGAGAGAGAGAGAGAGGGAGAGAGAGAGAGAGAGTCCCTCGCCCCGGGGCCCTGCACATGGCCAGACTGCGGAGCGTCTATCGCCCGCCGAGACCGGAGCGGAGCGGCGCTAATGACTTCCTCCCGCTCCTCTCCGCGGCTCAGATAAAACGTTTGTTGTCCTGTCGCGGGTGTTTAATTTAAGCCGGCGCCATAATTCGCAGGTAGCGCCCCGTTTGAAGCGTCTCGGTCGATAGCCACTCTGAATTCGACAGGCTCCTCAAACAGTCGATGACACGGGGGCGAAATGATCCTGATGCAGCCAGACATCAGCGCGGCACGCCAGGACATCTTCAGCATTTCACACGCTGCATTCCACTTCCTGTACTCCCCTTAACAACACCACTCCACTTCCTGTACTCCCCTTAACAACACCACTCCACTTCCTGTACTCCCCTTAACAACACCACTCCACTTCCTGTACTCCCCTTAACAACACCACTCCACTTCCTGTACTCCCCAAAATAACACCACTCGACTTCCTGTACTCCCCAAAATAACACCACTCCACTTCCTGTACTCCCTTTAATACCACCACTCCACTTCCTGTACTCCCTTTAATACCACCACTCCACTTCCTGTACTCCCTTTAATACCACCACTGCTCTTCCTGTAGTTTCCTTTAATACCACCACTCCAATTCCCAAACTCCCCAAAATAACAGCACTCCCCTTCCTGTACTCCCCAAAATAGCACCACTCCTCTTCCTGTAGTCCCTACTATTTCCTGTAGTTTTTTACTGTGTGTGGTTACCTTGTACAACTCACTGATAGAAAGCATGTGGTAGCTGTTGCCATTATGGGTTCCAGGAAGATGTATCTGGAGAAGGTCTTTTACTGGAAATAAACCGGCCTTGTACAAGCCGCATTTGCCTTTGACGTTGTGTTCCCTTGCAACAACCAACTGAACACTTTCACAGAGACTACCTTCTTAATCATTTTTGTCTCACAAAGTTCATCTTACTTTGTTTCTCTACACAGATGCGAACCTTACATAGCAGCTACTTATAAATGTAAGAACGGGTCTCTGTCCAGAGTCACCCGGTCCAAAGCAGCGCAGGAAGAGGCTCGTTCCAGCAGTTACACGGGCCTGGCCTGGACCCGGCAGCACGGCAGCAGAGTCAGCACGCGGCTCCCGCCGAAGACGGCGAGTCTGGCGGATATTTTTAGCGGTTTTGACGGGAGGAAATGAAATGTGAGTCGGGCCGCAGGGGGGCCGATCGAGCGAGCGAGCCGCTCAGACAGGAAGTGCACCTGGGAAAACCAAGCCTTCACCTGCTGAGAAAATACCTACTCACAGCACGAGAGAGAGAGAGGGGGAGGGAGAGGGAGAGAGGGAGGGAGGGAGGGAGAGAGGAGAGAGGGAGGGGAGAGAGGGAGAGGAGGGAGAGAGAGGGAGGGAGAGAGAGAGGAGAGGGAGGGAGAGGAGGAGAGGGAGAGAGGGGAGAGGGGAGAGAGAGAGAGAGAGGGAAGAGAGGAGGGAGGGGGAGAGAGAGAGAGAGAGAGAGAGAGAGAGAGAGAGAGCAAGAGAGAGAAGGGAGAGAGGTAGAGAGGGAGGAGATAAAGAGAGAGAAAGAAGGAGATAGACAGAGACAGAGAGAGAGAGCGAGAGAGGGCGAGAGAGAGAGAAAGAGACGGGGGGGTAGATGGAGGCTTGACAGTCACAGTGCTGCCAGAATGGGGGGGGGGAGTGATGGGGGAGGGGCTTTGTTGCCCCAGGGAACTCCTGGGAAACTCAGGTGGCCCACTGTGATCATAGTAATTCAGTTCCTCCGATTTCACGGACTCCCACAACCACGTCAGTATCAGCGTGAGCGTTAGAGTGCTCCTTCTCAGTAACAAAGAGCCCACTCCCTCCCCACCTAACTGCCCCTCTACTGTCTGAGGACCCAAGTCATACACTCCAAAGAAATGACTCTACTTCAGCCCAGAACCTGCTGACACCAATGACAGAAATCAACCGTCTTTTTGAGGACCCGAGTAAAGCCATACACTCCAAAGAAATGACTCCACTTCAGCCCAAAACCTGCTGACACCATGAAAGAAAATCAACGGCCTCTCTGAGGACCAGAATAAAGACAAAAAAAACTCCAAAGAATCTCACTCCGGTCCAAAACCCGACAACACAATGACACGGGCCATCAGCCATTCTGCAGAAACCCAAAAACCCACGAGCCCCGGCTCCAGCAGCAGGTAAAGAGACTGGTTAGTTTTCCCGAGTCCCGGCAGAGACGCCTGAACAGCATCCCGGGCCGCGCTGATGAAGACGTCCTCCGCGAAGCGCTCCCCGCTCCTAATCGCCTTTGTGGCGCAACATAAGCGACGGCATATTCGGCAACAGACGAGGAACAGGTGCCGCGGTGTCAGGCCAATTACAATGCTGGCTGCCAAAGAAACAGACATATACCATATTAATAAATATCGTAGGAATCTTCCTCATTAGAAGGGAGGAGGAGGAGGAACGCGCCTCAGAAGCGCGCGGGGTTTTGAAGACGCCGGGCTCCAGGGACCCACGGCCATATTCCCTATTAATTATGTGACATGATAAATATGTAATGATCGGGAATGAGGAACAGCTGGCATCTGTCCTGACCCAGCGGAGGGGGGGGGGGGGGGGGGGGGGGGGGGGGGGGTGATGGAACTCTCTGTTGGGGAAGGGGCGGGGGGGTGGGGGGGGGGGGGGGTAAGAGCATGAATGAAACTGGAGAAGGAGAGGATTGCAGGGGGGAGGTGTGGGGGGGTGGGGGAGGGGGGGGGGCTCACTTCTGCAATTATTGCCGGACCGGAGCACACAGGGGTCCCGTGTGAGTGACCTGGCGGAGGGTGGGGGGGGGGGGGCAGGTGGCCCGGCTGTCCCCATGAAAGCATCCCATGAGAGAGAGGGATTCGGAGAGAGAGAGAGAGAGAGAGGGAGAGAGAGGAGAGACAGGGTAATTACAGCGGGGGGGGGGGGGGGGGGGGGGGGGGGGGGGGCTGGGAGCTGCAGAGATTCCAATCCCAGATTCCCACATCACCACCAATCAGGGAGGAGGGATTTGAGAGGGGCGTGGGGGAGGGGCAGAGTCGAGAGTCACCTGATTAATGTTAATGGACCCAGCTGCTCGCCTGCCACACCCACTTTCTATCACACACACTCACGCGTGCACACACACGCACACACCCACTCACACTCACTCAAACATATACACACAAACACACACACAGACACACACACGCACGCACACTCACTCACTCACTCAAACACGTACATGCAAACACACACACACAGACATACACACACACACTTCTGCTTTCAGTGAGGCTATCAGCCAAAAACAGGGGGGGGGGGGGGGGGTGATGTGGGGGGGCACACAAGATACAGAGATGAGCCCCTGCCTGGCAAACGCTGCTCA
The DNA here is from genome assembly GCA_025169545.1 of Anguilla japonica. Taxonomy (NCBI): domain Eukaryota; kingdom Metazoa; phylum Chordata; class Actinopteri; order Anguilliformes; family Anguillidae; genus Anguilla; species Anguilla japonica. Next base: position 35,534,125 of record CM045896.1, read on the forward strand.
CCACACCGCATGGAAACACCATCAGACCCGCGCAGCACGCCGATGGGGGGGACGAGGGGAGAACGCGGGGGGGGGGGCGTTTCATAATTAAAGGCACCGGACGCGGCCGCGGAGGCAAAGCACGAAAACCGGCCGCCGCCTCCCCGCCGCCCGGAGACGTAGAGGCCCCGCGGGCCTGTCCTTCTCCCCGCGGGCCTGTCCTTCTCCCCGCTGGCCTGTCCTTCTCCCCGCAGGCCTGTCCTTCTCCCCGCTGGCCTGTCCTTCTCCCCGCGGGCCTGTCCTTCTCCCCGCTGGCCTGTCCTTCTCCCCGCTGGCCTGTCCTTCTCCCCGCTGGCCTGTCCCTCTCCCCGCTGGCCTGTCCTTCTCCCCGCTGGCCTGTCCTTCTCCCCGCTGGCCTGTCCCTCTCCCCGCTGGCCTGTCCTTCTCCCCGCTGGCCTGTCCCTCTCCCGCTGGCCTGTCCTGTCTCCCCGCTGGCCTGTCCTTCTCCCCGCTGGCCTGTCCTCTCCCCGCCGGCCTGTCCTTCCTCTCCCCGCTGGGCCTGTCCTTCTCCCCGCTGGCTGTCCTTCCCCCCGCTGGCCTGTCCTCCCACTCTCCCCGCTGGCCTGTCCTTCTCCCCGCTGGCCTGTCCCTCTCCCCGCTGGCCTGTCCTTCTCCCCCGCTGGCCTGTCCTTCTCCCCGCTGGCCTGTCCTTCTCCCCGCTGGCCTGTCCTTCTCCCCGCTGGCCTGTCCTTCTCCCCCGCTGGCCTGTCCTCTCTCCCCGCTGGCCTGTCCTTCTCCCCCTGGCCTGTCCTTCTCCCCGCTGGCCTGTCCTTCTCTGTCCTTCTCCCCGCTGGCCTGTCCTTTCGGCCCGCTGGCCTGTCCTTCTCCCCGCTGGCCTGTCCCTTCTCCCGCTGGCCTGTCCTTCCTTCTGGCCTGTCCTTCTCCCCGCTGGCCTGTCCTTCTCCCCGCTGGCCTGTCCTTCTCCCCGCTGGCCTGTCCTTCTCCCCGCTGGCCTGTCCTTCTCCCCGCTGGCCTGTCCTTCTCCCCGCTGGCCTGTCCTTCTCCCGCTGGCCTGTCCTTCTCCCCGCTGGCCTGCTCCTTCTACCTGCTCTCCCCCCCGCTGGCCTGTCCTTCTCCCCGGCCGCCTGTCCTTCCTCCCTGGGCCTGCCTTCTCTGGCCTGTCCTCTCTGGCCTGGCGCCGGCCTGTCCTTCTCCCCGCCGGCCTGTCCTTCTCCCCGCTGGCCTGTCCCTCCCCGTGGCCTGTCCTTCTCCCCGCTGGCCTGTCCAGCCTGTCCTCGCTGGCCTGTCCTTCCCCGCTGGCCTGCCTTCTCCCCGCTGGCCTGTCCTTCTCCCCCTGGCCTGTCTTCTCCCCCTGGCCTGTCCTTCTCCCCGCTGGCCTGTCCTTCTCCCCGCTGGCCTGTCCTTCTCTCCCCGCTGGCCTGTCTTCTCCTCCCCGCTGGCCTGTCCTTCTCCCCCGCTGGCCTGTCCTTCCTCCCCGCTGGCCTGTCCTTCTCCCCGCTGGCCTGTCCTTCTCCCCGCAGGCCTGTCCTTCTCCCCGCCGGCCTGTCCTTCTCCCCGCGGGCTGGGGGCTGGGAAATTTAATTTGCACCGCGTCCTTCACTGCGCGGTGACGTGCCGCCAGCTTCCCCCTTAATGGGGAATCGATGGCGGGACGCCTCCGGGCGAGAGCGGCCGCCATTCGCAGACCGGCACAAGGGGGGTGGGGGGGGGCTGGGGGGGGGGCTCGAGTGATGGATTCAAAGAGCTCGCAAATTTTATCGCGTTTCCTGCTAGCGCATCAACCCTCAGAGTCTTCCCCCGCTTCGTCTTCTGCAAGCCAGTGGGCAACAGCGCAGTCTGGCTCCCTCTCTCCCTCTCATCATCTTCCATCTCTCTTTCTCTCTCTCTCACCCTCTCTCCCTCTCATCATCTTCCATCTCTCTTTCTCTCTCTCTCACCCTCTCTCCCTCTCATCATCTTCCATCTCTCTTTCTCTCTCTCTCTCACCCTCTCTCCCTCTCGAATCATCTTCCATCTCTCTCTTTCTCTCTCTCTCACCCTCTCTCCCTCTCATCATCTTCCATCTCTCTTTCTCTCTCTCTCACCCTCTCTCTCTCATCATCTTCCATCTCTCTCTCTCATCATCTTCCATCTCCCTCTCTCTCTCTCTCTCTCTCTCTCTCAAATTCAAATGCTTTATTGGCATGACATATTTAAAAATACATATTGCCAAAGCGCAGTGACAACAGCAATCAACTACAGTAAGAATATATACTCAAAAAGAAAAAAGAAGCAGCAACAACAATAACAGCACAAATGATAGGAACATAATACTTATTATCTATCTATAAGTTAACTGAATTAAATTAATTGAAAAAAAAAAAAAAGTATTTTCTCATCAAGAGTACCATATATATACTCGTACATATGCATATACATAGACATATATATACATGCACACATACACACGCATAAATACATACATATATATATACACATATATGTATATACTTACATACACATATATCTCTCTCTCTCTCATCACCTTCCATCTCTCTCTGTCTCTCCCTCTCTCAGCCCTCCCCCTCTCTCTCTCTCATGGAGCTGAATAAATGTATGAGGTTAAAACTTCAATTTCAATAAGCTTTTACTCAGTCATATAACCCATTATCGACTGGAGACCTCAAAACCTCCCAGTCCCCCTTGAGTGGCAGGTTCCGGTCCCGCCCCCATCTTGGCAGAACCACCCAGGCTCCACCCCTTCAACCCAGAAGAGACCCCAAAATCTCTAATGAGCATCCTAACCCAGTCCTGCTGGGGCCCAGTCGGGGTGAGAGTAGGGGGGTAACCTCCTGTATTCCCAGTTCCCGAATTTAGGGGAAGGGTGCAAAGGGGTAGTGGCTTGATTACCCCCCCCCCCCCCCCCCCACTATGTAAGCCAATGTACAGACACATTAACCCACCAACCACCCACTGAGCCCCCCTTTGAGCACACTTTGAGCACTGACTCGGGGGGGGGGGGGGGTGCCTAATTTCTCAGCCACACTGGGAACAATTTCAGCGAAAATTTAATTTGCTCTGAACCAGAACTACCTCCCAGTCCTGCTCCTAAAAATAAAGTACATGCACACGCACACACCCACACACACACGCAGGCACACACACACAGACACATCCATACCCCACACACACACACACACACGCACACACCCACATACACAGGCAGGCGCGCACACACGCACACACACACAGACACATCATACCCACACATACACACACAAAAGCACACACGCACACACACACTTCAAGGCTAATTCTAATTTCTTCTGGGTTTCACAACATTAGAGAATCTCGGCGCGATAGGGAAGCAGCAGACAGTAAGGCCGTGCGATTCTGCCTTAAGGCAGCGTTACCCTTCTCATCCCGGACTGCGGGAAGCAGAGGCCTATTTCACTGGCCTACATCCCATTCCGTATCACATTATAATCTACAGAGCTGGAAAAAGTCCCTCTGCACACGACTGCCATTTTGGCTCATTTTCAAAACGTGTTGGCGGACTGTCGTAGCGCTGTACCCGGTACGTATAGTCACACTGCCAGCGCACACATTATCTATTATTTATGCCCACTTCTGTATCTCTGTGCATGCATGCGTCACTCCAGAGCTGTCAATCTGTCAGTTTGTGGACGCAGACCGAACCATCTGTGCGTGCGCAGGCACCCGTTCGGGTGTGTGTGTGCGGTGTACATGGCTGAGTGTGTGCGTGTGTGAGCGTGCGTGTTTGTGCATATATGCGTGTGCGCGCATATGTGTTTGTGCATATATGCATGTGTGCACGCATGCATGCTTGTGTGTGCGCATATGTGTTTGTGCATATATGCGCGTGTGCATGCATGTTTGTGTGTGTGTGTGTGTGCGTGTGTTTGTGGGTGTGCTGGGAATTAATGAAATCCTCGAAATTGAAGGTTCCACATAAAACATAGAACTGATTTTGATTATGAAGAACATACGCACATAAATAATACAGCTACTTGAATGAGAAATGGCATTTAAATCCTCAGATAGACCATATAGATATAGATAGACCATACGTATCTGCCTGGCTCACGGCTGGTACATTCAGGCCTATGGCTGCAGAGAACCGTGCCCCCCACAACAGCCAATCAAAGGGGCCGCTAAAAAAGACAACAAAAAAACCTTCGCCGCTCACCTTCCCGAAGTCCCGTACGTCGAAGAGGTCGAAGGGGTCGAAGAGCTCGCTGCTGCGCAGCCCAAACTTGTCATGGCACACCTTGAGGAACGTCCGGATGTTCTTCAGACACAGGAACTGAAACGGAGGACAAAAACGAGCGTGAGAGACGATCGGCGACATAGCCGACCGCAGGCAGCGCGAGGTCCCTCCGGACCGCCACAGGCACGCAGGGCGGCTCGTTCCCACCCCAAAACAAAAAGGTGTGTTTCTGGTCGGATGCACACCTGGTGGCTCCAACACCTGAAGCCTGTGCCATAGTGTTGAGGCAGCCAGGTTATTAATAACCAGGACTCTCCCCCGAAAGGACATTAGTGGCAACAACCACCGCCATTTAGACAACTTAGCAACAACCTCGTCCAACATCCCTTCCCAGTTCTTCTTCTGAAAGTCTGTAGTACCTAGAAAAACTCCTAGACACTGTAGCCCTTCTTTGTCCCATCTAAGCATCCCTGGCAGGCTGGGTAATGACCCTGTTGGTTGGAGTCAAGCTTTCACAAATAACCTTTTCACCCTGGTGTGTCTTCAGCACAGCTGAACACTTTCTCTGGGGCTTTTTTTCTAATACTACGAAATAAATTTTTTTTTCTGAAAATGTTTTACCTTTTTCTCCGAAATCTCCATACCGCGTGTGTCTGAAGCTCGGATGCGCAATACGTATTTTTAGACGGCTCAGAATACCTCTTAATATCACTCCGGGACGCACGCTTCCCCGCGGGACAGGTAAAATCAACAGGCTCACAATCCTTTCATCGGGTTTAATAAGCGCCATCAGCAGGAAGCCGTTTTTTTTTTTTTTTTTTTTTTTGTGCAAATTTTTCATTTCCTGGAGGTGACTGACGGTCCCGTTCATTTCCGGGCTCCCCCCCCCGCGCTGGCGATTAGAGACGGCAGGCCGCGCACCGCGATTCCGTCGTCCCCCCCTCTCCCCCCGGTCGGCGCGGACGCGGTAACACCGCCGCTCCCGATAGGTCGTCCCCGCGCGCCATCGTCCCATCGACACCCCCCCCCCCCCCCACCACCACCAACCCCACCCCCGTGTCATTGAAGAACACGGGACCATCCCCCCCCCCCCCCCCCGTGAGTAATTGAAAAACGCACTGCGACGGCCTCCGGAGGATCCCTGGGCGAGTCCCCTCCACGCGCCCTCTCTCTCTCTCTCTCTCTCTCTCTCTCTCTCTCCTCTCTCTCTCTCTCTCTCCTCTCTCTCTCTCTCTCTCTCTCTCTCTCTCTCTCTCTCTCTCTCCTCTCTCTCTCTCTCTCTCTCTCTCTCTCTCTCTCTCTCTCTCTCTCTTGCATTAGCTCGGCGCCAGACGCCAAACGCGCGGGTCCTCGCGCTTTATTGCCATAACTCCGCCGGGGAGAGAGATGTCCCCGTGCGCAAACACCGCCAGGCGCGGGGGGCGCGGGGGGGGCGGCGGGGGGCGCGGGGAAGCAAATTGATTTTTCCGGATCCCTTTCGCAACGAGAGGGCGGCGACGGGGGAGAATTAAGACGTGTCACGGGGGAAAGGGGTGTTTGTCATAAACAGGAAGCGGAGGGCTGCTGGGACCTGCCTGGGAGTATGAGAGCAGGAGTGTGTGTGTGTGTGTGTGGGCGGGGGGGGGGGGGGGGCGGGGGGGGAGGGGGCAGGGTGATGGAGTCACAACAAAATAAAAAAATTATCTCAACTCCTCACTCCTGCTACTGTGTCAGTGGCAGTAGCCTGGCCTCTGGCTGACCTCCGATGCTGTCCAGTCATTTCCTGTTTGGCTGCGTGGGCGTTGTTCACATAACGCTTCGGATATTTGTGGCAGTAGCACGACGCACACAGGCCGCACCTTCTGTTAGCCCGGGTTTGGGTTCACGGTTTTTATATAATTACCTGGGAGAAGTCCCTTTGCCACGGTCCCATTTGTCTGCTACACTTCTAAAAAAAGGTGGCCAGTGGTCAGGTGTGAAAGAGGACACACCTTTCCTTTCACCCAATTTGTCAGAATATAAAAGCAAAGTGTGTATCTGTTCTGTTTTTTTTTTAAAGCAGAACCGGCACCAGCTCCTGGCAAAATGGCCGCCCCTTCACCCGAACGTCTCAATCTGATCCGGTGGTGAGTCAGAGTCGTGCTTTTATTTTTTTAAGCCGGGGTCAAGCGGAGAGCTCGTCGGCCTGTGCGCCACTGTGGTGCGGCGGACTGCGTCCAACGGGCGCGGGGGTTTTTACTGGCAGGCCCCGCGACGAGACGGGAGCCCCGTTAGAGAGGAGCGTCAGTTGGGACGGCCAGACGGACCGCGTCAGTTGGGACGGCCAGACGGACCGCGTCAGTTGGGACAGACAGACGGACCGCGTCAGTTAGGACAGACAGACGGACCGCGTTAGTTGGGACGGCCAGACGGACCGCGTCAGTTGGGACAGCCAGATGGACCGTGTCAGTTAGGACACACAGACGGACCGCGTCAGTTGGGACAGACAGACGGACCGCGTCAGTTAGGACACACAGACGGACCGCGTCAGTTAGGACGGCCAGGCGGACCGCGTCAGTTAGGACAGACAGACGGACCGCGTCAGTTAGGACGGCCAGACAGACCACCGTAATTCATCCCGCTGCTTACGGTGGCGATGTACAGGGGGGGGAGGGCAGCTGCACTCACAGAGATGAGATGCGGTTTTTCAGTCGCTGTTAAAATAAAATGGGAGCCCCACACACTGGTCCTTTAAACTTTCACCATGCATTAAAATTAAAAGCTGAACGCAGATGAAATTGAGTTTTTTTTGTCTCCAAAAAACATTATTTCAGTTTTCCATTGACCTAGCCAGTTTGTATGTGTAATGAAGGATATTTTCAAATTTATTTTTTCTCTTTTTATTATTTTTTTTTAAAAAAATTTTGCTTGCCACCACATCCCCTCGACAGAGGACAGATTTATTTATAAATTACAATATTTACATATCATAGTGCTGAAGTCACTGCACCCCCCCACCCCCCTCACCCCCCCAGTCAACAGACCGACCCAACACAGATTCAGACAGAACAACATCCAGGAAACTAGACACAGACTTAGGATATTAAGGATATTTTAGATACTTAAAAAGTAATGTAATGTCTTGCTTTAGACCACAAACCACCGAAGGCCCCAATCCCAGCCACTGTAACGACAGCAGCCTGTTAGATTTTATGTAAATATCGAATATATCTGTCATTGGACACAAACATTGTCTGGACCAATCGTAAACACACACTAAAGATGAAATCAAAATAACGTAAACCTTGGAATGGTAACTAGCCCTTTATAGCTGAACAAATAAAATTAAGGACATCCTAATCAGTATCATTAATGACTTTAAATGACCATAAACAAATTGGATTTTAATTGATGAGTCAAATTACAGGCAAAACTGATTAATTTAATAAGGATTCAGGACAGAATATTTAGTGGCGCTTCAACCTGGCCTGTGGTTAAAGGATTTAATTCTAACACGTATCTGTACCTGCTCTCACCTGGTTTAGTACCAAAACCCAAACATACCTGGAGCTGCTCTCACCTGGTTTAGTACCAAAACCCAAACATACCTGTACCTTTGATCACCTGGTTTAGTACCAAAACCCAAACATACCTGTACCTTTGATCACCTGGTTTAGTACCAAAACCCAAACATACCTGTACCTTTGATCACCTGGTTTAGTACCAAAACCCAAACATACCTGTACCTGCTCTCACCTGGTTTAGTACCAAAACCCAAACATACCTGTACCTGCTCTCACCTGGTTTAGTACCAAAACCCAAACATACCTGTACCTTTGATCACCTGGTTTAGAACCAAAACCCAAACATACCTGCACCTGCTCTCACCTGGTTTAGAACCAAAACCCAAACATACCTGCACCTGCTCTCATCTGGTTTAGTACCAAAACCCAAACATACCTGTACCTGCTCTCACCTGGTTTAGTACTAAAACCCAAACATGCCTGCACCTGCTCTCACCTGGTTTAGTACTAAAACCCAAACATGCCTGTACCTGCTCTCACCTGGTTTAGCACCAAAACCCAAACATACCTGTGCCTGCTCTCATCTGGTTTAGTACTAAAACCCAAACATGCCTGCACTCACCTGGTTTAGCACCTAAACCCAAACATACCTGTACCTTTGATCACCTGGTTTAGTAAATGGTAAATGGACTGCATTTATATAGGGCTTTTATCCAAAGCACTTTACAATTGATGCCTCTCATTCACCAGAGCAATTAGGGGTTAGGTGTCTTGCTCAGGGACCAAAACCCTAACATACCTGCACCTGTGATCACCTGGTTTAGCATCAAAACCCAAAAATCACACAGAATCTTAGACACAGATTCACCAGGTTTAGGGGAGCGGTGTTCGCCCCTCGAGTGCATCTCTGGTCGCGTTCTTCATGGAGTGAGCTGTTCACTCCGCTCTTTAAAATCCCTGACCATGAAAAACAAAACGTTGTTTTTTTTCTCTCTCAAAGACCTCCGCACACATCCGCCACCACTTAAAAACTGCTCAATAATGAACCCTCCACTCTGAATATGAAAAAACAAAATCATGTTTTTCCTTTTCAGATGGAGAAAACAGAACAATAGCAACCGCGCCAAGGTATTTACTCCTTTCACACTGAGAGAAATAGCACCTAGGAAACGCATCCAATTTCACACATATGCTCATAAATATGCTATTATCAGAGGCTTATGCTTCCGTATACGGAACTGCAGCCATTTACGTATCGATATAGCTGACAAAACACGTAATTTTGCAATATAATCGACATGCATAAATGTGAGCGTATATGGTATATGGTACAGCCGTGGTGAAGCAGGCCGATCTGATGCACACAGCTCACGTTAGACATCTGACGGTGCGGCGGGCGGTACCTTCACGCGAGGAGGTGTCGCCCCGCAGGCGGACCGTACCAAAGGGCACCGGGCCCGGGGGACGCGACCCGCGTTCCGATTTTTGCGATTGCGGAAAACGGGACCGAGTCGCTGAGCAAGCCTGGCAAACAGGCTGCGGCTTGCGGGGGCCTTTGTTGGAATTTCGAAGGCAGCTCCCCCCCCCTCCCCTCCCCCCTCCCCCCCCCAAATCTGTTGCCTAGTTGGGAGCTCTGGCTGCTGCTCAGTGCAGATTCAAATAACCAGCAAGCGAAGGGAGGCGGGGGGTCGGGGAGTGTGGGGGGGGGGGGGGGGGTGGCATGTGGCAGAGAAACGGGGGGTAACAAAGGGTTGTCAGCTCCTGACGGGACCCCCCCCTCCCCACCCCACCCCACCCACGGTGTCACACAGAGAATAATGCATTGCGCTCCGTTCTGGCGCGAGCCGAACCGGTCCTCCCGCGGCCCCCCGCTGCTTTTAATGGGGGGTACAAATTAAACCGGAATGGAAGTTCTGTAATAAAGCTGACTGAGGAGAAGGAGAGGGTGGGAGTAGCGGGGGGTGGGGGTTGGGGGGGTGGGGGGGGGTTCTCTGCTGTCAGTCAGGAGGCGCGGGAGATGAAAGCCTCTGAGGAGGGAGGGGGGACGGGGGGGGGGGGGGGGGGAGAGGCCTCCGGGGGGCTTCTGGGGGCCGCCGTGTCTGAGGATGATGAAAACGGGACGGGGATGGGAGGGGGAGGGGGAGCACGGGGGCATGGGAGGGCAGACAGCAGCCAGTCAGACAGCAGCCAGTCAGACAGTCAGACAGTCAGACAGTCAGTCAGTCAGACAGTCAGACAGTCATCCAGACAGTCAGTCAGACAGTCATCCAGTCAGTCAGTTATTCAGTCAGTCAGTTCTTCAGTTATTCAGTGAGATAGCCAGTCAGCCAGTCAGTCAGTCAGTTATTCAGCCAGTCAGTCAGTTATTCAGAGAGGCAGCCAGTCAGTCAGTCAGTCAGTCAGTTATTCAGCCAGTCAGTCAGTTATTCAGAGAGGCAGCCAGTCAGTCAGTCAGTCAGTCAGTTATTCAGTGAGATAGCCAGTCAGCCAGTCAGTCAGTTATTCAGTGAGATAGCCAGTCAGCCAGTCAGTCAGTTATTCAGTGAGATAGCCAGTCAGCCAGTCAGTCAGTCAGTCAGTCAGTTATTCTCTCAGTCAGTCAGTCAGATAGCCAGTCAGTCAGTCAGTCAGTCAGTAATTCTCTCAGTCAGTCAGTCAGTCAGCAGGGCAGGCAGTCTGTGGTAGGGACGCGATCATAATCTCCCCGACATCAGAACGTTCCAGAAGGTTGCCCCACAGGTGGGATGTCTGCGACCTACAGTCATCCTCAGACTAAACCACATAAAGGCTGCTCCACTCCAGACAGACGGATGAATAGGTGCTGCTTGAGATGAGAGATGAGGATCAGGACAAGGGGGGGGGGGGTCAGGGAGGGAGAGGGGATGGAACCAGTCAGCAACACATCGAAAGAAACGAGCGTCGAAAAGCCTCCCCGCGACTCACGAGCGAGTCACGAAGGGTGCGATGATGAGGAGATGATCGCAGCGTCGGCCCGGCGTCCTGCATTCCGTGGTTCCCCTTAAATCATCTCTCCACCGGCCCCGCAGTCTGACAGGCCGGCCCAGTCGAACCCAGGAAACCGGCTCGTCAGCAACATAAACTTGACAAACTGCGACTGCGTAAGTGCTGGGAGTCTTTCCCGAGACCCGGAGATGCACAGCTGTCGAGTCTCGGAGACAGACGAAGTGCCACTCTGGGCAATTAGGGAAAAAGACAGCTGCTAAATAATTCATCGCGGCGTATGAATATTAATCGGGGAACATTTTTCGAAAGCCACATTCAGGGAACTGACACTTGCGAAGCGGTACCAACGATACCTGCACATATAACAGGAATTACGCTCAAAACTATTCTGACCTAGAATTTAAGGCTTGTTGACTTAACTAACTGTGATTAAGAAATATATAATCTGTGAGACAGACAGCTGAAGCTCTACTGTCTGAAGTACGCAATGAATCACAGCATAGCTCAACTTCATAGCATTCAAGATGTGAGAGATTTCAAAAGCCAAAGGTCGCTATCTGGGAAAGAACATCTGCCTTCACTGTTGCATCATGCTGAGCAGGGAGGCTCCATAAGTTCACTATCGGGAAGTTCCATAAGCTCACTATTGAGATAAGATGGAGATAAGACTCTCCGACAGTGTATGGTGTGCGATTCCACACTGCTCACCCCTCCCAGCATGTTTTAAATCAGCCAACAGAGAACTACAGTCAGCAAACAGAAAATACAGTCTGCACAGAGGAAGTACAGTCTGTAGGGAGGAAGTACAGACTGCAGAGAGGAAGTACAGCCTGTAGAGAGGAAGTACAGACTGCAGAGAGAAAGTACAGTCTGTAGGGAGGAAGTACAGTCTGTAGAGAGGAAGTACAGCCTGTAGAGAGGAAGTACAGAGTGCAGAGAGAAAGTACAGACTGCAGAGAGAAAGTATAGTCTGTAGAGAGGAAAGTACAGCCTGCAGAGAGGGACCTCTATAACCATGAATTGGAAAAATCCTCTCCCTACAAATAGCGGCTGTGCTTTCAATGGTAACAAACAGAGTGTTCCTTCTGGGTTAGAGGAACTGGGTTACTAGAAATGGCCATGGCCCCTACCCAACCTGATTTGGGCTCACCTGGCAATCCGAACCCAGAGATCCCCAACGTGTTTGTGTGTGACATCATCTCCGGGATCCTTCTCTTTTGAGTTTCTGACCAGCCCGCGGCAGTGAGCCCAGAGGCCTCTGGTGCTTTGGGGGGGGAGTTATGCTTATGGGGTGCGGTATCCCCTGTGGGACAGGTAAGGGAGGCCAGGATAGAACAAAAGAAGCACTTTCACCACTAATTCACTTTCACTTCCACCTGACCGGATCCCCATTTCCCCTGACCTTGCTTCCGCCTCTCTTATAATTCATAAAGGTTTCTTGGGGGGGTCACAAATGGAAACAATAGAACGTTAATTCAAGCAGTACGTAACTAAATGTTTAAAACTAGAAAGAGTGCACTAAGTAGAGTCCAGGCATCCACCCAGGGACAACAATATCCCCTCGCATGAATGTGCACAACAAATATCCTGGCAATCTGGTCATTACTTTCTGAGATATGTTCGTCCTGATGGTGGTGCGAGATGAAAGGTCATGGGGTCGCCAAAACCGATAGGTAGATAGATTTCTTCCTCTTGGGATCATGGGAATGTGCACAGCAAGTTTCATGGCAATCCGGCGATTCGTTTTCAAGATATGTATCTGTCAAAGACGGACAGATAAACGGACGTATGACTGATGGATAGATGAACGTCGTGACATAACCTCCTTGGGTAGCGGTAATGAAATAAATATACAAACGAATGAATACATTCTGCTATAAATCTTTTGTTGAATTTTGTTTTGCTACAGGTTAGCTGCCATTACATCGGCATGTTCTGGTCTTGTAAATTGTTATCTCAGAGCTGTGGGCCCAACATGTGTGATTGGCTTACAGCTTTTAAAAATCCAGGGCATTACAAACACAGCCCAGATCCCCACATTAATACCTCTCCTTTATGCCCACAACATATCCAATTCCACAGACCACTTTAAATATTTAGGCATTTTTATTAATATTCAACAAATTTATCTGTGTACATATTCATTAGTTTGGTGTTTGAAATTCCCACTGAAAAAGAAGCCTGTGATTAATCTGGCTGAGGGAACTGATATCACACAGCGCACTGTTTGAGTGTTTGCCGGGTACGAAAACCAATTCCTAAATGCAATTTTCCCAAATCTCATCTACGCAGACCATTTTCAAACGCGGACATACTTAAATAAATTGACTGAACATAACATAACATAACATGACGACAAGAACAGGCCGTTCTGCCCAACAATGCTCGCCAAATACCTCGATCTGACAAAAATTCTTACGCATTACAATGAACTGCCAGGTCTATTTACAAGGGGGGGGGCAGGGAAGGGGGGGGGGTGGTACAGAACATTTACAAACTACAGCCCAGACATTACAGGAGCACCCCCCCGCCTCCCGCCCCCCACCCCACCCCACCCCACCAAACCCCCCGCCTCCCCCCCCCCTTCCGCCCCCCACCCCACCAAACCCCCCCCCCCCACCCCCGGATAGCTGTGGAGAAGGGAGCTGGGGAGCTTCGGAGCAGCGGATCAATGGGCAGGTAATTTACGATGTCGGGCCGAGGACCGGAGGAGTGCATCCATCTGACTGGCCGCCCGCCCGCCTTCCGGCGGCCATACAAACGCTCCCAGCCTGCACAGGGGCGACGGCGCGGGGGACGGGGGGGGATCGATACCGCCGTGACAAAGGGCCCCGCGCCCCGGCGCAGAATGCGATTGTAGCGGAGTTACCGCGGACAACCCGCGAAAACAAAACCTGCTGGACACCGCTGACTGATGCAGCCTTCTGGAGGAACGGGCGAGGGGGGAGGGGGGCGAGGGGGGGGGGGGGGGGGGGGGGCGGGCTGGTACAGCTTAGCTGCTGCGCTCCCGATCCCCAACTGACTTACCCCGAGCCTAACGCAATTAAGGCGGGGAGCAGCCCCCGTTTAATTGCGCATCTCATTAACAGTCACCATGGCGATTCTTTAATCATCGCCTTCGACTGCAGAGGAAGAACGTTCGCTCATGTCTGGAATAATTGTAAAAAATGGCCGGCAGAACCAAATCAATGAGACATTTTGCTTCCGTGATTAGATTAGATTAGATTAAGACCGTAACAACTGCATAATTCCCGTTACATATAATATTTAAAGATCAAAGAGTACCGTGCAACACGGTTTGTGATAACATGTACAGTGAATAACCCTGCGCCTGCTGCTGAGTGCGGCTTTTCTCTTGAGATAAACTCCAGAACAATCAAGCGTAGATAAGCACAATGAGTTGTGTGTTCACACATTTACAACGTCAAAGCACTCACTCAGCATGTGCGTACTATCGGTGCGAACGCTGGTCATCTATCATTTCATTTTTTCAATTAATCTACACGCAAAAAAGCCATTTTCACACACGAGGTTACATACAGCACAGCGACCTGTCGGCACACAAAAAGGAGGATAGGAAAACATACATAAAATCCCATCACCTCTTACAATTTTTCTGTTCGGAAAGCTAAAAAAAAAAAGAAAAAAAAACACAAAGCAGCAGATAATGTTATCTCTGTTGAGTTTTATTCTCTAAAAAAAAAAGATAGAAAAAAGACAGGTTTATCTCTGACGCATCGCAGAAAAACCGCTGGCTCAGATCTCATTTATATTTACACGGGAAACCGATACCGGGCGGCGGCATGGCGGCCGCGCCGCTCGATTGATCTGACGCACGCTTCGAGCGGAAAGACCGCGCTTCATCAGGAGAGAATTCCGCACAGATAAAATAACTGCTCACGGAGCGAGAGGACGGAGGGAAAGTAATGAACCGTTAAAAAAAAAAAGGCTACAATGAGACCACGTCCCGGAAGCCATCTTACGGGCTCCTCTTCCTAACGAAGTCCGACTCGTGTTTCGCCCGTGTGAAAACGATTCTTAACACCCCCATTTTGTGAGCATATTTCCAACGCAGTTTCAGCTGGCACGATCGGCAGCAGCTACGATGTCATACGGCAGATTTCTGGGATCTCGCCAGTAATGGATGAAGCGCAATCTGTTACCGATTGGTCCCCCCCCCCCGCATCACTCATGTAATGTTAGCGCATTATACACAACCAGGCTAGCTGTGACTCCGATATCCTTTTTAAAGCACTACCAGCTTGTGCCCTATTACAGAGACAGCCTGTGAACAAACACCTCTCGCGTTCGCACCACCATGTGTGTTTTACCTCATCTTCTGGACAACTCTTTTTTTAGGCCCAAATTTGTTCCTTATTATTTCTCCTAATTTGGGACGCCCACTCGCAGGCCTGTCACTACTAGGCCCGGTGGTGATTAATCAAGCTCTCCTCCCACGACGGGCCGCCTGCTGCCACTCACTCTTCTGGCCAATCACAAGCCGTCATGCCAGGTCAAAGCCACCAATGACATGGTCAGGATTTCGCACCATCCCCAGTGTGTAGGGTGAGCCAACGGACGGGCCTCTATTCTTCAGACACCTCAAGTCTAACCGAGGCGTGCTCCCTCACAGCAGGTGTTCGCACGAAGGAAACAGCCCCCCCCCCCCCCCCCCCGTGATCTGCTGCAAGCCTCCACATCATCCCGACCCCCTTCTTTTTCCCTCGCCACTGCAGAGAAACTGAATAAACAAAACCTTTCACATGTCTGTACCCACCCCATCAGAGAGTCATGGGCACAGGGCCAGCACCCCATCATAGAGTTACGGGCCCAAGAGCAGTGACCCCCCCCCCCCCCCCATCAGAGAGCCACACAGACCCAAGAGCAGTGCCCCCCCCCAAGAGCACAGACCCAAGAGCAGTGCCCCCCCCCCCATCAGAGTCACAGGCCCAAGAGCAGTGCCCCCCCCCCATCAGAGAGTCACACGCCCAAGAGCAGTGCCCCCCCCCCCATCAGAGAGTCACAGCCCAAGAGCAGTGCCCCCCCCACTCCCCCCCCCATCAGAGAGTCACAGGCCCAAGAGCAGTGCCCCCCCCCCCATCAGAGAGTCACAGGCCCAAGAGCAGTGCCCCCCCCCCCCCCATCAGAGAGTCACAGGCCCAAGAGCAGTTGCCCCCCCCCCCCCCCATCAGAGAGTCACAGGCCCAAGAGCAGTGCCCCCCCCATCAGAGAGCCCCAGGCCCAGGTGTCCAGCCCTTTTTGGGAAGCAGCAGAGAGCTGCTCATCCCTGTTCATGTGAGTAATTCGCTGCAGTCAAATGCGGGAGAGCCCCAGAGGCTGATGGGAGGAATGGGAAGCACCACGGAAACGGGTCTCTAAGCAACCAAAGTCCTCAGAAGGACAGCTCGCATGAGTGGCTGCATTCCGCAGGATAGATCGCCAGGTCTGCAGAAAACGGGGCCCTGTAGTGCTCCCCCCCCCCCCCGCCCCCAACATTTCATCACCGCGGCAACCCTGGCACCCAGCCTATCTGCCCTTACGCTTAACACAGACACTTCAATCAGCCGTTTATACTCATCCAACACACCCCCCCCATCCCTCCATCCCCCCGTCCCCAGCCCCCACCCCTCAGGGGACACAAGTCCTCGCCCTGCGAGCGGCCGGGTCTGTCAGGACATCTTCAGGGACGCGCCGGAGGATCAGCGAATCAGAGCGCGGCGCGCTCGCGCGAGGGCTTCTCGCAGGATCCCCGGGACCTGGGAGGGCGGAGCGAACGCTCGTCTCCCGGGTCCGCCGCGGGGGGCCGGGGGGCCCCGGATACGGCAGGACCTCCGGCACCTCCGCCCGCCCGTCCTCGGCTAAAATAAGAGGCGTCGCTCCGGATTTAGCCGAGCGCTCGCCACGGGGCCGCTAGTCTCAGAGCCCGCGGTGACATCGTCCGTCCGAGCCGCAGAAATGACTCAGGACCGCCAGTCTGAGCGTCCAGAGAAAACCTCAGAGGAGGGAGGGAGGGAGAGAGAGAGGGAAGGAAGAGAGAGAGGGAGAGAGGGAGAGAGAGGAGAGGGAGAGAGAGAGAGTGAGAGAGCGAGGGAGAGAGGGAGAGAGAGGGAGAGAGGGAGGGAAGGAGAGAGAGTGAGAGAGCGAGGGAGAGAGAGATAGATATTATCTATCTTATTAATAGATAATAAGTATTATGTTCCTATCATTTGTGCTGTTATTGTTGTTGCGGCTTGTCTTCTTTTTTCTTTTTGAGTATATATTCTTACTGTAGTTGATTGTTGTTGTCACTGCGCTTTGGCAATATGTATTTTTAAATATGTCATGCCAATAAAGCATTTGAATTTGAATTTGAATTTGAGAGGGAGGGAGAGAGAGTGAGAGAGCGAGGGAGAGAGGGAGGGAGGGAGAGAGAGAGGGGGGGGGAGAGAGAGAGAGAGAGAGAAAAGAGCTGTGATCTAAGATGGCAGGGCTGCTAGTTCTGTTAATGAAGCTCGCCGCACACAACTCTCCAACCCACCATTCAGCGGAACGAGGAATCACTGCAGGATCCACTTGGTAATGGCAAAGAGCAGCCTGATTTAGTTCAAAGCCATCCAACTGACTAACTCCTGCCCAAGGAGGCAGGGACAGGGGCTGAAAGCATATCCAGCAGAATGTTCTGACGTTCCAACAAAAAAAACTGTTTTGAATCCATGAAAAAAAATTCTAAATTCAAACCCCCCCCCCAAACCCCAGGTCGCACACTACAGTTGGCGGACCTAATCCAGCCAAATTCGCTCCGCATGGAGCAGTCATTGGAGCTGCCCTTTGAAACACTGCTCAGCGCTCAATCCTGCCATTCGCTGGAAGGACGCCAGACAAAAGCAATCGCAGTCAGAGGGCAGACGCCGCAGGACGGGGGGAGCGGCGGTAAGGAAACGTGCCTGTGAAACGTGTGAAAGGTTCCTTTGTCCGTTCTGCTCCACTGACCACACGGTTTAATGGGATTTGTGATGGAGGAGAAGGAGGAGGAGGAGGTAGAGAACGGGAGGGAGACTCTGACTGTGCCGGAAGCTTCTGGAAGGGCTGAGCTGGCCGCTCCAGATTAAAAATGTAAATGCAAAGCTGGGGAAGCAAAGGCCACCTGAACAGAAAGCTTGTTACTCAGGCCCTACTTATAATCCAGTGTAAAGTACTGTGACAGAACGCTCTGTGTGTAAACTGATTTTATACTCCAGTGTAAAGTACTGTGACAGAATTCTGTGTGTAAACTGATTTTTATACTCCAGTATAAAGTACTCTGACAGAACGCTCTGTGTGTAAACTGATTTTTATAATCCAGTGTAAAGTACTGACAGAATGCTCTGTGTGTAAACTGACCTTATAATCCAGTGTAAAGTACTCTGACAGAATGCTCTGTGTTTAAACTGACTTTTATAATTCAGTGTAAAGTACTGTGACAGAATGATCTGTGTGTAAACTGACTTTTATAATTCAGTGTAAAGTACTCTGACAGAATGCTCTGTGTGTAAACTGACTTTTATAATCCAGTGTAAAGTACTCTGACAGAATGCTCTGTGTGTAAACTGACTTTTATAATCCAGTGTAAAGTACTCTGACAGAATGCTCTGTGTGTAAACTGATTTTTATAATCCAGTGTAAAGTACTGTGACAGAATGCTGTGTGTAAACTGACTTTATAATCCAGTGTAAAGTACTGTGACAGAATACTCCGTGTGTAAACTGACTTTTATAATCCAGTGTAAAGTACTGTGATAGAATGCTCTGTGTGTAAACTGACTTTTATAATCCAGTGTAAAGTACTCTGACAGAATGCTCTGTGTGTAAACTGACTTTTATACTCCAGTGTAAAGTACTGTGACAGAATGCTCTGTGTGTAAACTGATTTTTATAATCCAGTGTAAAGTAGTGTGATAGAATGCTATGTTAAACAGATTTTTATAATCCAGTGTAAAGTACTGTGACAGAATGCTCCTGTGTGTAAACTGTCTCTTCACACTGGGCTGTCGGCATCCCCTCAATCTCATCCGTTTATTTCCATCACTCACACTCCTCTCTCAGCTCCTCCAGAGCCCGGGCGCTCGTTAACATGCAGATGACGAGCGCGAGGTTTGCTCCAGGACATGTCTGATCTCGGTTTGCTCCAGGACATGTCTGATCTCGGTTTGCTCCAGGACATGTCTGATCTCGGTTTGCTCCAGGACATGTCTGATCTCGGTTTGCTCCAGGACATGTCTGATCTCGGTTTGCTCCAGGACATGTCTGATCTCGGTTTGCTCCAGGACATGTCTGATCTCGTCCGTGTTTCATCTGTAACTGCGCGCACCAGACTGGGGCTGTATGGGTCAGGCCGGGGTGAGTCTGGAGCAGTCGCACTTCCTGTGTTCCATCCTTTGAGCCCCCCCTCCCTCCCTCCCTCCCTCCCTCACTCCCCAAAGTCCAACCACCCTTCAGCAGCAGTGACCCCCCCCCCACCACACACACACACACACACACACTTCCCCTCCTGCTACTACGAGCAAAAACCCCACACTCCACTGCAGACAGATTCATCTCCTGTTTTCCGACAGCACTCTTTTAAGCACTATGCTCACCCCCCCCCCCCCCCCCCCCCCATTCCTTCCCAGAAATGGAACGATCCAGCTGAAGCTGTGGTCTCCCCACTCGGCTCGCAGATATGACGCACGTGTGCACGCCCTCTCCTCACAGCTCTTTGCAGCACCTCGCTTTCACTGGACTGACTCTCCTTTCGCTGGACTGACTCTCCTTTCGCTGGACTGACTCTCCTTTCGCTGGACTGACTCTCCTTTCGCTGGACTGACTCTCCTTTCGCTGGACTGACTCTCCTTTTTCTGGACTGACTCTCCTTTTTCTGGACTGACTCTCCTTTTTCTGGACTGACTCTCCTTTCGCTGGACTGACTCTCCTTTCGCTGGACTGACTCTCCTTTCGCTGGACTGACTCTCCTTTCGCTGGACTGACTCTCCTTTCGCTGGACTGACTCTCCTTTCGCTGGACTGACTCTCCTTTCGCTGGACTGACTCTCCTTTCGCTGGACTGACTCTCCTTTCGCTGGACTGACTCTCCCTTCTTTGGGCGTCGGGGACGTTCGAACGTAACTGCGGTTGTTTTTGGAGGCGGCGGCGGCGGCGGCGGGTTTGGCTCCGCGCGGCGGTGTGAGTTTAACTCAGCCGCAGCCCAACGCCGCACCAGCGCCGCCTGACCCTCGTTAGCCCCTCCCACCTGCTCCGTTGCCCTCGGTGAGAGAAATTCTTGGCATTAGGTTTTTAACAATGCATCACGTCACAACATTTTTTAAATGTGATATTCTTTGTTGAGGAAACTGGACCAAAACACCCCCCCCCCCAAAACAACCGTGCACCTCTTCAGCTAACAGTAGTTCAGCAACAGGAACGATAAGATAACGGAACGCCATTTGGAGCAGTGGCTGAAGTGACTTGACCCAGATTAACCGCGCTGAAGGTAAACGCTCGCTCGGACGCCTCTGTGGCGGACAGCGTGAGTCAGCGAATCGGAGAGGGGGGTCAGCACGCGTCGCTGCTTCCCGGGACTCCAGAGCGCTGCGGAGAGCTTTTCAAATAAACGCCTCGCTTCCTCGAGGTCCGGTAAAGATAACACCGCTCGTGCAGCAGCAGGGCTGCAGTCCTTCACGCTGGCTGATGTACGTCAGCACTAAATGCTCTACACTGCAGCCCGATTAGAGATGCATAACAGGTTTTAGCCTCTGATGCTTGCAAAGCTCTAAATGGCTCTGATTGGCAGGCTTATTAATGAATATTAATGAAGAGGCGTGGCTGAAGGGAACATGCAGTGCTAGTGTAGGGATATGGGCAGCAGCAGAAGCTCCGCCCCGATTCTGGCCCTGCCGGGGTAAGGAAGCTCAGGACCCCAAGGCGGGCACTGCCCCTGTGGGTTGGGTACAGAGCAGGGGAGCCCAACCCTGGTCCAGGGGAGCGGCAGGGTCTGCTGGTTTTTTGTTTTCAACCCTAAACACAACAACCACTTTAGACGGAAGAAACCACGTGAGGCCAGTTAACTGTGTAATCGATTGCTTTAACAGATTGTTTAAGTGTAACAACAGAAACCAGCAGACCCTGCGGCTCTCCAGGACCTGGGTCAACCGCCTCACGTACCCAGCACCTGTGGCCTGATTAGTGTGTTTGGTGGTCCAGACCCAAAGGCTTAGAGGCCACACAACCAGCCACGGCTTCTCCAGCTGGTGGACAGACAGTAAATAAATACTTTGTGGAAAAAGCCCCACCCCTACCCAGTACACTCATGCTGTTTGGCTCAGGACACGACTCTACTTGTGTGGTTTGGCCCACTGGGACCGAGTGGGCGGAGTCTGGGGTGAGGGTGGGAGAGGGTCGGGTGGAACATATTCAGTGTATACGATTAAAAAGGAAACCCAATATATTTTGCCACAGTATAAAACTATGACTGAGAAACATATCTTTCAACTGCTACTTCCACATACATATAGACATACATATAATATATTTTTTTCCAGAATTTTACAGGTTCTTTAAATAAAATATGAAAATGTGCCGATAAAAAATTTTGTTAAACATGTTTGCCAGATATCTTGACATTATGAATATGCAGTATGTCAACACCATAATGTTTGAGATGAATACCCGCATGTGTAAGAGCAGTTTGGAGTTCACATTACCGCACAGTTTAGGACAGGGAGCGGGAAACACCGCCGCCTCCCTCCAGCCGGGACACACCCTGTGACCTCCTCCTCATCTGGAACCATGACATCATCACACAGAAACAAGGACGCCAGTCAAAACTGGGGGAAATCCTCCTTGTGTCGAATGAGAGAAATCACCACGAGAGTAATCACCAAGAAGAGGCTAATCACCAAGAGACACCAAGAGAGAGTAACCACAGAGTAATCACCAAGACACTAATCACCAAGAGGCTAATCACCAAGTGACTAATCACCAAGAGGCTACTGGCCAAGAAAGTAAACACAGAGTAATCAGCCAGAAGCTGATAATCACCAAGAGGATAATCACCCAGAGGCTAATTACCAAAAAACTAATCACCAAGAAAATAATCACAGAGACTAATCACTGAGAGAGTAATCATCAGGAGACTAATCACCAAATGCAGCCAGTTCCCTTAGTTATTTTACCCAGCTTGCTTTCATTCATACAAAAAACAATGATCTCCTTTTCTACTTTCTTTCCATTGTCCTCATGCTAGACATGAGGACACGCCACCGCCATTCCACAGTTTCAAATATGATCCATCTTTCCGCCTGTTTAAGAGCGAGGCTTACGGGGAGGGGGCCCGTTAACGCCTGAGCAAACCAGCGCTTCATCGCTCTTCTGAACACCCGCAGACAACCTCATTACCATAACGCACCACAGAAACAATGCGCCCAACAGGTGCTCTGTATTTATTTACACATTTCCGCCAGTAATTCCAGCAATTACACGACAGGTAATTCCTTTCTGGCCTGGTGGCGAAAACACATAAAAACATAAACAGCACAGAAACAACGTTTTGAGGGTACGGGGATTCAGTGGAGAAACGGTATCACAGTGCTGTGACATCAGCGTTTAGCGTCTCTGACACGGGAAACACAGCTGTGCTCTGGGGTTGTGTGGGGAAGCGCACCAGCGTCCCTCGTGTAATGTTCTCTCTGTTCATCAAAAACCCGGAGGGGAAGGGGGGGGGGGGTCCCAAAGGGGAAAAGGAAAGGGGTGGTGGGGCGGGGGTGATGGTGCTACCCTTCTAATGCGATTCCGCTATTTTTACCCCACCCTGCTCTCTCTGCTAAACCATTACTACTCATGAGCAGACACATTTACAATGAATCCTCCTCACGGTCCTGATATCATCTATGAGAGGGAGAGTCGAGCCCAACCCTGTTTGCTCTTAACATCACGCTCATTCATGACAAAAAATAAATGCGACGACGAGACGAGGTGGAATATTTGGTGAATTAAAATTGTAAATGGACCTGAAGATTGCTGCGTTAATATCTCCCTCATGACCAGAGTGCATTTTATCCACTTATATATTTTACCCACACAGAGATACCGGGGATCCCGGGCTGGATAATGAACACAAACCGCGTGAGCTCTCCGCATCTGTATCAATGCGCTCGATGAATATCGGGCTGAGGAGGCGGGTGTTTGGGAGAGGAACGTCACGCGCTCCCCAGGAGGGGCTCCACGGCAGAGGGGAGGCCAGTGCAGCAGGCCCCACTCTCCCCCAAATTAAAGACGGACTGGTTGCTGGGAGAGACCTTAAAACACGACTGGGTACTCCAAAATTGTGAGAAAAATGTAATACACTGAATAAATGGTTTTCAAGAGGAGTATCAAGAGGACTGACACCATTATGCCGCATAGCTAATGCTTTTAATGTAATTAAGGTAATGAGACTCCTTCAGGTACGATGGGCTTAAACATATGAATGGGTAATGGATAAAATGACAGGGAAATGGACTACATTTCTGACTGCATTAAAAAAGAAAGACAGGACTGCTCTCCGAAGGACTAACTGACACGCATGTGTTCGCCTGCATTTTGCTTTCCTCGGGATTCAAATTCGAATCGTTTTCGTGGAACTGAATCCAGGCGGACCTGGCGGGGTTTGGGCCCGGAAGGCCCTGCCTGACCGCACATCGCCGTGTTTTACCGTCAGACGCGTTCATCGGAAGGGCTTGCCGCAGAGGACGCATTCGATCCCGCGCCCTGATAGACACAGCGCTTACGCTCCCTGTTAGCACACCAGTGCGTTAGTGACTTATCTCCCAGGTGCCAATACGGAAAGTGCTTTGCTCCCTGTCCTGAACAAAATGGGGCAAAAATGTCCATATTTTCCACACACTGAGCTCTGTGTAGTCGTGTGTGCGCGCATGTGTGTGTGTGCGCGCATGTGTGTGTGTGTGTTTGAGAGCTCACAGGACAGGCAGACAGGCAGTCTAATCCTATAAGCGACCGCAGCTTTCACTGAAAACCGGTACAAAATTAAGCCTGTTACACAACCTGACCTCCGACCCAGGAAGTAAAACCTCCGATCCCCTCTGTGTACGCCAGTGAAAACCAGGAAAATTACAAAGGGCACCTCATCGACACCCGCAGTTACGGCTGCTGACGAAGGTCACCCGCTATGTTTAATCGGTGGCGGTGTGAAAGAGAGCTCTCCTCACCTCGAATCGCTCGCCTGCTGCAGCCTGAAAATGCGCCTGGATAAAAAAGCAAAGCCTCAGTTGGAGCCTCGCGCTGAACCTGGCGTAGAACGCTCACCGCCGACCTACCTGTTAGCTCCAGAGACAAACCGGCGGCTTGCGGAGAGGCAGCTGTCTAGTCTAGACTTAAGCAGCATGAAACACCTGTGAAACCGACTTTAACACAACGAAAAACTGTAATAATATCCCACCACGGATGTACAAGCAAGTTCTACTCAAAATTCCGTAATGATGACATCACAATGAAGACACAGTTTATGTTTCAAAATCAGGCCAATCATTGTAAAGCGGGCACCGCCCAAGAACATAAAGAAGGATTCCAGTGTGAGGCTTCACAACTTCATCAGTGGGTGGGGAGGCCACAGACTGTCAATCAGCTGATAAGTGGGAACCAATAGATAAACAAATTCTGCTGCATAAACACCTGTGACTGGTTCTGCTCAGTGAGCTGGAGCTTGTTGGCCCCGCCCATTTTCAGGTTCATTAATAAGCTTCACAGTCCCATCACAAAAAATGAACAGCAACACGAGTCTAAAATCCTGTTTCTTCCCCATGAAATTTGGGAAAAAACTTGCTGATTCAGGAGCAGAGAGTTTAGCCACACACAGAGAATATTTACACTACCACCCAAATGTATTATAATATCTTCCGAAAAAGGTTTCAAAATATTATACATTATTCAGTGTTTCTCTTTAAAACAGATTGACAGGGTGGTCTGCCTGAACATTTCACAAATAATTTGGGTTGAAAAAGTAAAAAATTTAGAGCGCCAGATTTTATTTGCTCCTGAGGTTCACTATGAAGATAAATCCGACATCACAATTCGGCAGTTTTCCTCTGTGACAACAAAAAAACATGGCTACTAACACGGTTATATTCTATAGTCCACTAACCCCCAGCTGTGCCTGCCTTACATCATGGTCAGTCATTTCTACCCAAAACTCTCCCCTGAGTACTGCCAAAAAACTTCCCACCTATCGTCAGCACATTTAAAAACTGAAATGCCGCTGCATCGTACTGGAGGTGGAGGGAAAAGTTATCACTTCATGCAGCCTGCCCCCCCCCCTTTCCTTACACTCCCCCATAAGTGGGATGGGGGGTGGGGGGGGGGGGGGAGGGTGTTTAATTGATGCATTAGAGCCCGTTTTGTTTGAGATTTTGGCTTCCTGCCACAGCTCATTACATTTACAATGACTGGTAATTAAGTACTTATTATAACAGTTAATTAAGTACAGTTGTACTGTTGAATTACTTATCTCATTGTGTTGGAAAAGGGGAAAAAAAAAGAGCGGGAAAGTCAGCGAGAGTCACTGGCACTTCAGCAGGAAGATAAGCCCACAGCGTTGCCGGGACGTTTCCCGCCCTTTTCTAACAACGGCCCTTCAGCTCGTCAAACCGCTCGTTTCTGCTTTTCTACTGCTTTTCAAACTCCCTCTTCTCTCTGCGTTTGATTTATGTATTTCTTTTTAAAAATCTGAAGCGCATCGCCGACGTGACCCGTGACACGAGGACACGTCCCCCGCAGCCCGGAAGCTGTCGCCGCACTACGAAACAAAGCGGGCGTCCGTCAAACGGGGGGGGGTCTTTCGGGATGGATCAGCGCGTTTCGTTTTTTTCCCGAAAAGACACAGGAAACCTTGTAAACGCAGCGGTCGGACGAAAGGGAGTCACCCTCGGCTGAACGCGTGCGGGAGAGGCAGACCCGGGGGGGGAGGAGTCCACCCATGTGCCAGCTCCTCGTTTATTCCGCGCACTCAGCGGCGATGACGGGAGCAAACGCCGCCATTTTGGGGACGGCGGAAAGGAGGCTCGCCAGAGTTAATTCATCGGCTCCGCACCCTTAACTGGCAGAGCAGAGTCGACGCCGGGCGTGGCGTGCCCAGAGAAAACGCTTAAAACCCGGCTTTGAATCTTTAACGGCCCGACGGAGGAGGCGAGAGAGATGTAGGTCAACAGCAGATTCTGCGATTCCCCGTTAATCCTGCCG
>CM045896.1:35565000-35580000 GCA_025169545.1 Anguilla japonica
CAGGCACTCGCGCTAGCGGCTAGGTCCACCTCACGCAGGCACTCGCGCTAGCGGCTAGGTCCACCCACCTCACGCAGGCACGCAGGCGCTCGCGCTAGCGGCAAGGTCCACCTCACGCAGGCACTCGCGCTAGCGGCTAGGTCCACCTCACGCAGGCACTCGCGCGCAGCCTTTTTAACGGAAGCCGCGGGACGGCGGGGCGTTCGGGAGAGGTTGCCCCGGGACGGACGCAGACAGTGCCTCCGACACGGCGGCGGCAGCAGAAACGCCGCGGCCTTGGGGGCGCACGCTGCGTGCTGCGCAGTTTAACGTCCGCCCCGTGCTGCGACTGCGCTGCAGAACGTTCGCGGGTGGGGAGGGGCATCAGCGGAGAAAAAGATCCGTTTCGACATGGTGCGTTTCTGCCTTAATGTTTCCGTCAAATTATAATACTGAAAAAATTTAATTTTACAGCCAATTACGAGATTAGCTACGCAATTAATTCCAATTAAGATATTTAACTGACAGCATTATTATTATCGTTATTATTATTATTCCTGTTATTACAGAGTCTCTGGCACATAGCACCTATTTAAGGCTGTCACTCACAGCACCAGTGTTCCACTGGTAAGAAAACCAGCAAGTCTGTGCTTTTCTTCCCAGATTCTGATTTCTTACAAATAAATCTCAAGTTTAGCTTTTTTGAATTCCAGAGAGGCACAAGAAAAGTGAGCGATGACAATGATCCTCTTTGAGAAGATTCAGAGTACAGCACAAGGACAAGCTGTTTATTTTGCGGCACTGGCTGTCGATGGCATTAGAGCCGCAATGATATATGAAGGCTGTGCTAGTGAGAAAACAATATCTTCTGTCTGCTGCAATTTGCAGGACAAATACCCAACTGACGATACTGTAATATCTGCCAGCGTATAGCCAACTAGCGCGTCTGGGGTCTGCAAGCAGAACGCTGTCAAACAGGGTCGATACCGTGTGGAAATGGCTGACCTGTAGAGAAGGAGAATCCGCTGTAACACGATGTGAGTTCAGAGTAGTAAGCTTAATCGTGTTTCACTGGCGTGGGACGCCAAGCTGTGCAGGAGTCTGCTGTTTTCTGTGTTGCTTGTGGACGGGTAACTGAACACTGTGGCGTTGAGGGAGAGCGGTGGGTAACTGAACGCTGTGGTGTTGGGGAGAGCGATGGGTAACTGAACGCTGTGGCGTTGAGGGAGAGAGGTGGGTAACTGAACGCTGTGGTGTTGAGGGAGCTTGATGGGTAACTGAACGCTGTGGTGTTGGGGAGAGCGATGGGTAACTGAACACTGTGGTGTTGGGGAGAGCGATGGGTAAGTGAACACTGTGGTGTTGGGGAGAGTGATGGGTAACTGAACGCTGGGGTGTTGGGGAGAGCGATGGGTAACTGAACACTGTGGTGTTGGGGAGAGCGATGGGTAACTGAACACTGTGGTGTTGGGGAGAGCGATGGGTAACTGAACGCTGTGGTGTTGGGGAGAGCGATGGGTAAGTGAACACTGTGGTGTTGGGGAGAGCGATGGGTAACTGAACACTGTGGTGTTGAGGGAGAGCGATGGGTAACTGAACGCTGTGGCGTTGAGGGAGAGCGGTGGGTAACTGAACACTGTGGCGTTGAGGGAGAGAGGTGGGTAAACTGAACGCTGTGGTGTTGGGGAGAGCGATGGGTAACTGAACGCTGTGGTGTTGGGGAGAGCGATGGGTAACTGAACACTGTGGTGTTGAGGGAGAGCGATGGGTAACTGAACGCTGTGGTGTTGGGGAGAGCGATGGGTAACTGAACACTGTGGCGTTGAGGGAGAGCGGTGGGTAACTGAACACTGTGGCGTTGAGGGAGAGAGGTGGGTAACTGAACGCTGTGGTGTTGGGGAGAGCGATGGGTAACTGAACGCTGTGGTGTTGGGGAGAGCGATGGGTAACTGAACACTGTGGTGTTGAGGGAGAGCGATGGGTAACTGAACGCTGTGGTGTTGGGGAGAGCGATGGGTAACTGAAAGCTGTGAAGGCTGGGAGAGTTCTGACAGATTCTCTCTGTTCCTCTGGGTGTGACTCTGCCTAAAACCACCATTGAAATGCAGGGGGGTGGGGAGTGGGGGGGTTATAGCTGTATGAATTTTCATGGCATCTAAAATGATCCCATAATGCAACACAGACTCAGTTGTGGGCGGAGTTCATCTCCCTGGCGTGAGATATGAGGCCCACAGTGTGGTCTGACTTCCTGCTTGGCTCAAGTGGTTTGAGTTTAACCATTTCCATTTGGCCACAACAAAGTGCCTTTCAAAGCTTTAAGTAACTGCTGCATAAGCAAAAAAACTTTTAGATTAAATTAATCTTTTTGATCGTATTTGGAAATAGATTTTCATATTCTGTTCAAATGGAGCAGAAATAGCACACAACTGTTTAAATTAATATGATTTACATTAAATTTAAATTGATATGTTTGCTTAAGCAATATCGAAAGCAACTCATAACATCTGCAGCAGTAAATCTGCACTAAACAAGAACCTTAAGCCAAAATGGAATGGTTCCAAGGAGAGGAGTATGCCTCTAAAACAACCAATACATGTGAGGCAGGGGAGGTGAGGGTGTTTTTCCTGGAAGGGGGTGTCAGGTAAATAACTTCCTGAAACTAGTCCGACCACGTCCTTCACACAACACCTGAAGAACAAACTAATTTTCAGGTTCAGAGTAAACAGCATCTTATTTGTGCAGTTTGCATTGCGGTTTAATCATTTATTAGGCTAGCACGAGCCAGTGGCTCTCTCCCTTCCTCTCCCTCTCCCTCTCTCCCTCCCCCTCCTCTCTCTTCTCTCTCTCTGTCTCAAATCAGTACCATGGCAAAACTAATGGTCCTTCTGTTCGCTCTACTCAAGTGGGGAAAGTTTCAAAATAACTGAAACTAACAAACGTTTGTCAATTGTCAAAACGGACACGCACGCAGGCTAAATTCATGCAGGACAGACGTGGATTGGATTTAGAGGCGGGTAATAAGCACCTCACCACCAGGCCGCCATCTTGCTGAAGGAGTCGGACGGCGCACGCTCTTCCGTGCTCTACACCCGCTCTGCGAGGCTGTTTGGTAAAAATGAAGCGGCCCGTGACGGCAGCTCTGACCGAGCTGAGCGCAGACCTGAGATGCCCGTTTACACGGCCTGGTTGGGTAAAGCCCGGAGGCCCCGGGACCAGAATGACTTCAAGCCGACTCATTTACGCGCTCACGATCAGAGTGGCAGTTGCCAGAATGACTTAATCTTCGTGGAGGTTGAAGGCTACCGTCATACTGACAGTTTCCTCGATGGCTTTCGACTGCTCTACGAGGGCGACTGTTGACCCCAGGTGACATCACTAACACCGCAGGAGAATCTATGACAAGCGCTTATGGATGAACTCCGTAGGAAAGGTCACCCCGCCAGGGCCACTCTCCGGATTCGCTGTCCTCTCTGCCGCAACTCTCGCGGCATCCTCCAGAATCGGCCGGCAGTTAGCTGGTCATTGGTTCATTACATCACATCTTCCTGCTCCAGAACCTGCAAACATACTCTCTACGTCTTCCCTCCTGCTCCTGAAACTACAAACACACTCTCTACGGTATCCTTCCTGCTCCTGAAACTACAAACACACTTTCTACAGCGTCCTTCCAGCTCCTGAAACTACAAAACACACTCTCTACATCTTCCTTCCTGCTCCTGAAACTACAAACACACTCTCTACATCTTCCTTCCTGCTCCTGAAACTACAAACTCACTCTTTACGGTATCCTTCCTGCTCCTGAAACTACAAACACGCTCTTTACGGCTTCCTTCGTGCTCCTGAAACTACAAACACACTTTCTACAGCTTTCATCCAACTCCCGAAACTACACACTCTCTACGACTTCCTTCCTGCTAACGAAGCTCGGCGTATTTTTATAAAGACGAGGAAATAAAGAGGGGAAAGGCATGGCCATTAGCGCGTGCTAGCCCTAGCGCAAGCTCCGCCCACCCATTAAAGCGCTCCCCTCCAGTGTAAACCGAAGGCTCTGACAGCTCACAACATTAAATCTCCCGGTCCTTTCCGGCTGGCGCATAATTCACTGTTCCCAGAACGAGGACGGCAGCGCGGCACCCTCTGTTCCGGCTGGCGCGGTCCGCAGGGCCCATTACCGCTCATCGGCAGAGAATATTCCGGTATGTGAGCGCTGTGCATACGTCAGAGGCTCTGAAAGTGACCTGTGGATCCTAACAACGAGTCCGCAATGTTACTGCCCCCTTTTTACGGGCCAAATTCACCTGAGCGGGGGGGGGGGGGAAGCAGGTCGACTTATGACAGCACTGCCACGTGACGATGTTGCGT
Organism: Anguilla japonica; assembly: GCA_025169545.1. NCBI lineage: Eukaryota > Metazoa > Chordata > Actinopteri > Anguilliformes > Anguillidae > Anguilla > Anguilla japonica. The sequence continues at coordinate 35,569,342 of CM045896.1, forward strand.
CCCGCCACGACGCCGGGTTCTGTCAGGCCACCGCGTCCCCACGACGACGGCACGTCCCGTGACGACGCTGCCCCATTACGAGAAATTAGCAAAGAGCAGGAACACGAGACGAGGAAGTGCAAACTGCAGATTAGCAGCCTCCACCCCTTCCCGCTCAGCCCTGGTCTAATGGCTCCCCCATTAAAGCAGATATTATCTCCAGGTTTTTTTTTCCTTACTCAATGTGCTAGAATTAACATTACAGATATGAACAGTTTGACCCAGATTCCCCTAAACTCTCTTTAGGAAGGAATAAAACTCCGGAAGTTTCTGGAATAAAACAGCGCTGGCCTGTTTTCTCAGAAAGTGTCCGACACGCTCCACAGAAAGTTAATAATTTTTCAGAGCTGGATCTTGAGAACTCCGGAGTTGCCAGCAGGTTTTTGGCCAGCGGTTGGGAAATATCGTAATTACAGTCAAGCTTTAATTTAGCACCAAAATCTGATTAGCAAGTGAAAAATTTTGCCACCACCTTTCCTGTCAAAGCAGTAATATTTAAAACAGCTCAAGAAAACAGGTCAAGTACTGTATATTTTGCCAAGTACCCCATCTCCACATTTTTTAACCGATTAACTTTTATAATACCATACCATTTGTTTCTTCACAAGCTTCCCGCATTCAAAAAAGACACACGAGAGTTTTCCTTTTCCAAACTTTTTTTAAAATTTAATAACAGTAGATTCCCACAGAGAGCCACAGACCGAACCCGCAGAGGCCGCCATCGCGCATTAGAAACCGAAACGCCTCCCCGAGGACCTCTGCTGACAGAGGCACCCCACCAATTACGCACTTTAATAAGAACCTAATCGGGCCGGCGGGGCCCGCCTCCCCGCACCCGCCAGCCAATCAGGACCCATTTACAGGCGCCTGACCCCCCCCCCCAAATTGCAAGCTGATGCCCTGTGCGGGGTAGCGGGGTGGAGAGCGATTACCCCCCGGAAGACGGGACAGCGCCGCACGCCCGACCACGCCCCTTTCAGTGCGAGCGCAGAGGCCGCTGTTTCGCGCACGAGCCCGTCTGCCTCCAGACTAAACCTAACGAAGCTCCTCGCCGCACTGCTTCCTTTTTAACGAGGGGAAACATAAGAGGCAATAAGATGAAGCGGCAGCCGATCCAGGGGGACCGCAACGGGGGGGGAAGACATCCAAACACAGACGGGTTTAATATTTCAGAAATAAAGAAAAGGAATCCTTCGACGCGTTGGAAGACGAGCGACGGCGGCGGGAGGAAGCCGCCGCTCTGGGCGCGTCCGCGCCGGCTTCGCGTCTCTGTGGTGAAGCGCCGAGCCGAAACGACGTGATGGTGCGGGAGATCGCGGGACGCGGTTAACAGGGGGTGCGGAGAGATGACAAAAAAAACTAATCGCATTTGGGATAGTCATCCCCACCAGCACCTGGCAGGCAAACGTTATCCGCCAAACGAGGAACACCTGTGCGGTCACCCGGGATACGGCAGGAGCCTGCTTTCTGTTCCGTGCGCCCCCCTCCTCCCCCCTCCTTCCCCGACGTGGCGGGGAAAGACGAGGTTCTGACTGCCGACGGAAGCAGAGGTACCTGGCAGGTCAGTGTGGGCTGAGGGGCGGGGGGCGTGGCCGGTGCAGTCCCTCAGGGGGGACTCCTCCTGACCTGTACCTGTCTGGACTTGGGCTCTGCACTGACACCTGCTACCTGTGGGACCCTAACAGCAGTACAACAGAGGGTTAGGGTGAGAGTGAGACAGAGGCAGTGAGTGAGAGTAAGAGAGTGAGAAAGAGAGAGAGAGTGAGAGACAGAGTGAGAGAGAGAGGGAGACAGAGAGGTGCAGGCAGGAATCGCAGTGGTATTCTGCAGGCCTGCCTTGGCTTATTGCAGCAGGATCTGGTATAACCCTGCTTTACACCTGCAGTCCACCAGACAGTCGTGTGTGTGTGTGTTGCTTGCACGTGCGTGCACGTGTATGTGTGTCTGTGTGTGTGTGTGCCTGTGTGTGTGTGCTTGCGCGCGCACACGTGTGTGTGTGTGTGTGAACAGGGAGGCCCTTCACACGGGTGTCTTTATCCCAGTAAATCCAGCACGTTTGGCATTTCATCAGCAGGGGGGTGCGCTCACCGAGCCCCCCCCGGCCCCCCCGGCTCCAGAACACGGGGCTCAAACACGGCTGTGGGCTAATCCCCAAACCTGCCTCCGCCCTCCCTGGGGCCCGCCCGACAGCCACCAGCTAAAACCAGGAGCTTTTAGCCCAGCGCGGCCCCTCTGCTAACGTACACGCTAACACAGGCGGCTAGCGGCGCTAAGCGCTGAGCAGAACGGCGCACTGTCGCATCGCAGGATAACTGTCAACCGGCCAGTCCTGGTTCAAGTCGAACATTCACGAGATGGAGAAAAGAGTGAATCCATGTACCAGGCATCCATTAGCTCAGGTGCTTCTCTGGGAGGAACGAGCTTCCAAGGCCCAACCCTGGGGGACCCTGCCCCCATGTTCCCCATGTTGCCGGGACGCGAAGCTCCACTTAGTACATCCACCCCAACTACAGCTGCCTGCTGCACTGGAACGTTTTCTTCCACCCAAGAACACCAGGGGCTGTTGATTATTAAACAAGTGTTTGGGCCTAACAGCACATGGCACGGAGCTCAGATATAATCATCAACAGGGAAGGGGACGCATGCATAATCAAACGCAGGCACGCGGTTCGGGACCCCAAACTCCGTCGCAGCAGACGAAGCTGCCGTTTCTCGGCCCTCAGTCTCGTCTTTGCTCACCCGAGCAAGGGCATCGTCCCCGCAGCGATGGGAATCGGAACGCAAGGAGAAAACCTCAGAGTCAAACACACCTCCTTTCCGTGGCGGGTTTCTGCCCCCCCCCCCCCCCCCACCCACCGGACTCTGCCCTAATTCAGAGGCTTTTCAAGGTCACAGCTGCACAGCAGCTACCTGCTTTCCCATCTCCGGTATTTTTTTTTCTCCGCCAGGCCCCGGGAGCATTGGCGGAATGTAGGCCAAGGAAACGCCACTCGCCCTCGACCGCCGCGCGACGGCTTCCGGAGGGGGGAACCGCGGGGACGGTTCCAAAACGACGGGGGGAAGGGGGACCGAACGCCCAATTTGTGACCGAAAAATGACGACCACTACCGAGGCCATTGCTAACAGGGTGAAAGGTGGGGATGATTCTAGGGGCCCCACAGCTTCGGGGGGGAGGGAGGGGGGGGGGGCACAAAAATTCCAGGAGAAAGTATAAAGTGGGGGCCCGGAGCAATGTTCTTCCAGGGGGCCCAGAATTCCTAGCCACGCCCCCTGACTGCCACATTAATGTGCTGCAGATCGGGAAGTGACCTTGAACGTGTTCAGCCGCAGCGCATTATCTGTAAATGATTGTGTCCAAGGACTGCCTACGAGACTTCAAACGGCCTTACAAGTGACTCTGCACGGCCTCTGAGCCAGACCATGGTGCCATTTTGCACATACAGGCAGTCTCCTCTATCTCCGGGAAGCCCCATTCAGTTCATCTTCTGTCTTCGAGTTTTATTACGGGTGCAAAGTCTCTCTGCATAAACTGGCGGGTTGGACATTACCCGCTCGCAGGCAGAGACGCCGGTACAGTATGTTTTTCTTTATAAAGCCGTTTTTCGGCAAACCCCCCCTGTTCATCTCGCCGCTGCGTTTTGCGAGAGCTCGGGGAGCCATCACCTGCAATCATCTAATTGGTTGCTCTTCAATGTTCCCTTCGCTAATTCAGCTCCTGGTCAAACTGCTTCCAAGTTATTACGCACAACGGTCTCGGAACAAATTACAAAAGGGGCTCAAATTAGACGGTTTAATATTACATTACAGGCATTTAGCAGACGCTCTTATGCAGAGCGACTTACACAAGTTTTTTTCACACAGCATTTACACTGCATCTGTTTACACTGCTGGATGTATGCTAAAGCAATGCAGGGTAAGTATCTTGCTCAAGGGCACAATGGCAGTGTCCTACCTGGGAATCAAACCTGCGACCTTTAGGTTCTCCAGCTCCATTACACTACACTGCAGCCCATATCTATGGCTGATTTGATATCTATGGCTGATTTGAAATGCACCACACAGAACGCTGCAACTGAAATGTGTAACAGCTTTGTGGAAGAAGCTACGGTAGCCAAATTTCATTTTGTGACTTTCTTAAAACTACATGTTTCACATGTTATATGTACGTAATTGTATGCTATATGACACTGTGTTGGCTGCTACCTTGGCCAGGAATCTCTTGAAAAAGAGATTCCAAAACTCAATGAAACTTCCTGGTGAAATGAATTAAATAAATAAAACCAAGGGAAAGTGCCTAGATGGACACACTGATTATTTGATAAGTAAGGCCAGGAAGAGCCCTTGAAGTGAGTAATATTTGCCAAGTTGTCTTTGCTATTTTTATGCATGAAGATGTGACGCATTCAGACCTGGGTCCAGATTGAACATGAAAGATTCACTGATCTTGTGCCAAACTCTGAGTTTACATCACCCACTCCCAAGGCATCCTGAGCTATGCTCAAATTCACAGAGCTAGCATAAACTTCATAGAGCTAGCATTAACTTCACACAGTTAGCATAAACTTCACAAAGCTAGCGTAAACCTACAGAGCTAGCTTTAACTTCACAAAGCTAACATAGACGTCACACAGCTAGCATTAACTTTACACAGTTAGCATTAATTTTACACAGCTAGCATTCATTTCTGACAGTCTGGCATAAACATCACACAGCTAGCATTAGCATCACAGCTAGCATGCCATGCTGTCATATCAAAACGGCAGATGTCCCAGGTCTTGTGGTCTGATCCTTCGTAAGTATCTCTAGATAATAAAGTACGTAGAAGAAAAGTCAAGGACGCTAGTTGAAGGCCTGGGGATTATGTACCTAAAAACATCCATACATGGTAAAAAAAACCCGTCCCACGTTCTCCCACAGCCCCGTTTCCACCGTCTCCGCGCACACCGTTACTAAGACAACACCTTCTGGGAAGACGGAGGAAGCGTCGACGTGCAAGAGTCTCGTTACGAGCGCGCACGCCGCTAAATCTCAATTTTCGTGTGTGAAAATTTCCCGGGGTGTGTGTCTTCTTTTAAGACTGCTCAGCCGAGCACCCCGCTGCGAGCCTGTTTTAATTATTTCGGGACCAGGTGAGAGGAAATGACAGCGGCAAACCCGGAGAGGCCTCCTTGGGAAAAAAACAACTCTTTCCAGCATCATCCAATGTTTGCTTAAACTGGGACAGTCAAGACGAGAGGAGCTCACACATTTCAATAAGCCTGCATGTCATAATACGCACCATATATTGCATACGGTACTAATCTTGCCTATGCATCTAATAAAGGATGCCTGTCATTTTATAATAAAAGCCTAATATACAATATGCATAACATTACACATGCAAAACTAGCAATACATTCACAGATATTGCGAGATATAAATATGGATATAGAGTGACTCACATTCATATATTTATATATATATATACACACACACACACACGCACACACACACGCATGCACACACACACACACAGTGCAGTCTATTTGGGCAGTGACACGTTGTTTATTGTTTTGGCTCTGTATTCCAGCACACCGGATTTGAATGCGATGAAAAGATGCAATGAATATCATATTAAAGTGAAGACTGTCAGCTTTAGTTTGAGGGTATTTGCATCCATATTCCATGTCATATTTAGTATTTGGCTTCAAATCCTTTGCTTTTTATGACCACAGACATCACCAGACGCTGGGTATGTTCCATGGTGATGCTCTGCCAGGCCTGTACTGCAGCCATCTTCCGTTCCTGTTTTTTCGGGGAGCCTTCTGGCTTCAGTCTTGTCGACGCACATGTTCAGTTGGACTCAGGTCAGGTGATTGACTTGGCCAATCAAGAACATTCCACATTGTGGCCCTGGAAACCTCCTCGGTTGCTTTGGCAGTAAGTTTAGGCTCACTGTCCTGCTGCAAAGTGAAGTGCCATCCAGTGACTGCTGAGGCATTTGGTTTGATCTGAGCAGATGTTCCTGTACACTTCAGAATTCATCCTGCTGCTGCTGTCAGCAGTCACATCATCAAATCAAAATGCATTTATGTAGCGCATTTCACAAACAACTGTCACAATACGCTTCACAGACAACCCTGGCCTAAACCCCCAGGAGGAGCAAGCCTAAGGCAACAGTGGCAAGGAAAAAAAAAAACTCCCTGCAGCAGATTGGAAGAAACCTCGGAGAGGAACCAGGCTCAAGGGGGGGAAACCATCCTCCTCCGTTCGGCTCAGGGTGTAGCTTTGAGATCAATAAAGAAAAGTGAGCCAGTTGCAGTGGCAGCCATACACACCCAAGCTACATCACCACCATTTTTCGGTGATGAGGTGGTATGCTGTGGATCATGAACATTTCCTTTCTTTCTCCACACTTTCATCACTCCGGTACAGGTTAATACTCATCCCATCTGTCTAAAAGACTTTCAGAACGCTGCCATATTTTCATGTACTTTATTTTTGTTGCAAACTCGGTTCTTGAGGCTTACCAGTGGCTGGCATCTTGTGTTGAACCCTCTGAGTTTCATTCTTTATAAAATATCAATGCCTACACACTGGAGAGTGTTATCGATCTGTTGTTCTACAGTTGAAAAGGGGTTTTTCTTCACAATAGAAAGTATTCTTCGGTCATCCACAACAGTGTTCTTTCAGGTGGTTTTCTATTGCTAAGCTCACCAAGTGCATTCTTGCTTCCTAACGTGCCACACAGTTGATTTTGAGACACTCTGTGTTTTTGGCTGTCTCTGGTGCATTCATTCAGATTTCTCAGCCTCAAGACAGCCTGCTTTACTGGCATTGACAATCCCTTTGATCCGCATGTTAAAAGGTAACAGCAAAATACAAAAGCAAGTGCCAACTAGAATCACTGCTTGATGTTTTGTTTGCTTTCTTGCGCATGAACTATTAATGCGACGACGACACACACAAGAGCCGAGCAGCCAGCCGTCAAGTTACTTTTGGGCTCCAAAAAACGGGAGAACAATAAAAAAAGGGCTTCCTGCACGGATCACCCGATTTGGATGTGAATACACTCACATTAAAGCTGACGGTCTGCTCTATGACCGCATATTCACTGTTTTATTTCAAATTGCAATGCGGCACAGCGCGGAACCCAAAAACAATAAAAATGGCGTAACTGTCCAAATGCTTAAAATCTGTCATCGAAACCCGAGATACTACATGCACTGCTCTCCCTGTAGGAGGCTCGGTTCTGAGGCAGGAAAGGCTCGATTTGAGGAAAAGTTGAAAGCCCCTCTCCGGTACGCAGCGGGTCCGGCAGAGCTCGTTACTCACTGTGAAAAACGCGCCTCGCACCGCTGCACAAGCCTAATGCAAAAACCATCCGGAAAGACCCCGCATCATTTACCCTATAGGAAGCAAAGCTCTTAAAACTGTCGCAGGGAACGCAGAGGAAGCCCTCATTAAAATCGCCACGGAGGTTTTGGGAAAGGAGAACAGTAAAAAAAAAAAAACGATGCTAAATTTTGTCGGTTTTAAAAAAAAAAAAAAAAAAAAAAAAAAAAACCAAACAAACAAGAAAAAAAAACTGTTAGAGATTCAATTTCCCTTGATGGCTCTGCGGTTGTGGCAGCATGTTAGCCTCGGATAACGATGATAAGAACCACGGCTTTTCTAATTAATCGCCGCGGAAACGGAGAACACGGGGTGTCAGCAGGGAACCACGTTTTTTTCTCCCCGCCCCAGGGGTCTTAATCGCCGCGCCTCCAAATGGTCCCCAACAGACCCCTAACAGTCTTCGCCGGAAGTCGTCAGCAGGGAGCCAGGTGTCAGGCTTTGCGGCGCTCCCCAGACTCTGCCCCCGTCCCCCCTCCCGCAGTCTCTGCCCCAAACAGCCCCCTAACAACAGTCCCACCTCCGCCCCAAACAGTCCCCACCCCCCCTAACAGACTCTCCCCCAAACAGTCCTCACCCCCGCAGTCCCCCTAACAGACCTCCAAATCCCACCCCCCCCCACCCCTTGACTCTGCCCCAGTCCTCACCCCCGCAGTCCCCACCCCTAACAGACTCTGCCCCAAACAGTCCCACCCCCGCAGTCCCCACCCCTAACAGTCTTCGCTGCCCCACCCCTAAAAGACTCTGAAGTCTTCGCAGTCCCCACCCCAAACAGACTCTGCCCTCAGTCCCCACCCCTAACAGTGCCCCAAACAGTCCCACCCCCGCCACCCCTAACAGACTCTGTCTCCAAACAGTCCTCCGCCCCCAGTCCCCACCCCCAGACTCTGTCTCCAACAGTCCCCCACCCCCGCCCCCAGCAGACTCAGCCCCAAACAGCGCAGAGCAGACCCCTAATGGACTTGTCTCCAACAGTCTCCGCGCCCGGGTGCCCCATCCCTAATAGTGCGGGACTGGGGAGATCGTGCGTTGTGCGGGTGCCCATGCTGTGCGGGAAGGTGCGTGCGTGGGAGGGCGGGCGGGCGGGCAGGCGGGCGGGCGGGCGGGTATGCAGCAGCAGCAGCTCACAGCGTGGACAGAGGCAGCAGGAGCAGCGGAGCAGAGAGCTCACAGCGTGTGACAGAGAGAGAGAGGGAGAGGGAGAGAGAGAGAGAGAGAGAGAGAGAGAGAGAGAGAGAGAGGGAGAGGGAGAGAGAGAGAGAGAGGGAGAGTGTGAACACACCACCCCGCCGCAGCGCTGGCTCATTAGCGAGGGCTAAACCGGCGGCGACCTCACGCTGCTCCCGGAGCCTGGCGTGCGGCTCGTCTGCAGCGCGGCGTTGGGCCGGGGCGCAGAGCGCCGTGTACCCCCCGTCCACAGCACCGCCCCCAACACAAGCCCTCACACCGCACACGTGCGGAAAATGACCCGGTCCCAGCACGCGGCTCGCAATAATAAGCAGGATAATGTCAAGGGGGAAGAAAGCGTGCCTGTTAATGGCAAGCACTCGCGCTGGAGGGCATCCAATCACAGCCACCAGAATAACCCCTCCAGTCTTCACAGATATTCGCCAAGTAAATGTCAAACAATCAACTGACGCATTTCCAACTGACCTCCCCCCTCCCCCACCCCTACAATTACCCTTATCTAAACCCTAATCAAAACTTTATTTCACATGACATTCTCTTGAGTTTTCAAATATCACAAAATTTGGAGGATAATCAGGCATTCTAGCAAGGCTGGGTCTCCCCCGCTCTCTCACCGCACTCTTTGAGCAGGGATGATCACAGGGAATTTGAGGACTGTCAGTGGAGGAAGTGTTTACTGTACGCTTGCTCCCAGGGCCCGAGGCCTTATAACAGCATGAGGTGTCTGCTTGATTCTGCCTGATGCGACTCAAGTGAAGCAGCACAAATCACCCAAGCTCTCTGTCCAGTAACATTACAGCACCACATCCTCACATCCTCCAACAGCACAGTACCACATCCTCACATCCTCCAACAGCACAGTACCACATCCTCACATCCTCCAACAGCACAGTACCACATCCTCACATCCTCCAACAGCACAGTACTACATCCTCACATCCTCATCACCTCCAACAGCACAATACCACATCCTCACATCCTCCAACAACACCACATCCTCACATCCTCCAACAGCACAATACCACATCCTCAGATCCTCCAACAGCACAGTACCACATCCTCACATCCTCCAACAGCACAGTACCACATCCTCATCACCTCCAACAGCACAGTACCACATCCTCACATCCTCATCACCTCCAACAGCACAGTACCACATCCTCACATCCTCACATCCTCCAACAGCACAGTACCACATCCTCACATCCTCCAACAGCACAGTACCACATCCTCACATCCTCCAGCAGCACAGCACCACATCCTCACATCCTCCAACACCACATCCCCACATCCTCACATCCTCCAACAGCACAGCACCACATCCTCACATCCTCCAGCAGCACAGCACCACATCCTCACATCCTCCAACAGCACAGAACCACATCCTCACATCCTCCAACAGCACAGAACCACATCCTCATCACCTCCAACAGCACAGCACCACATCCTCACACCTCCAACAGCACAGCACCACATCCTCACATCCTCCAACAGCACAGCACCACATCCTCACATCCTCACACCCTCCAACAGCACAGCACCACATCTTTACATCCTCCAACAGCACAGTACCACATCCTCACACCCTCCAACAGCACAGCACCACATCCTCACATCCTCCAACAGCACAGTACCACATACTCACCATCCTCCAACACAGCACAGCACCACATCCTCACATCCTCCAACAGCACATATCCTACACATCCTCACAGCACATCCTCCACACAGCACATCCTCCACATCACAGTCACATCCTCCATCAGCAACAGCACCACATCCTCACATCCTCCAACAGCACAATACCACATCCTCACATCCTCATCACCTCCAACAGCACAATACCACATCCTCACATCCTCGTCGGCCCCCTGCACCTCCATCACGGGGAAGTCCTCTGGGCGCCAGGGAGGATGATTGACACTCATTCAGTCTGGCCTGTTCTGCATGCAGCTGGGGAGCGATGCAGGTGTGCAGTCCGAATGACTGCAGGTGAAGCCCTTGCAGTCCGAATGAGCCCAGATGCATGAGCAGCCAATGCGGTGCACCACAAGCCTA
>CM045896.1:35585000-35685000 GCA_025169545.1 Anguilla japonica
TGTTTGTATTGTTTTTAATATCTTCCTGCCCAGGGAGCGCAGATGTAAATAGCCATATAGCTAACTCTGGCCCAACGGTTGTGTTGTGCACGGCCCCTGTTAAATAAATAAATAAACAAATAAACTAAACGAAACGAAACGAAATGGAAACCACGGCTAACCAGCGGGAGGAACGCCGCACCTATGACACCAAACGCGCGCGGCAGCCTCAGAACGTGCTGCCGAGCGGAGGCGATAATTAGCCTCAACGAAGGAAGCCTGTGAAGGCTTGGATCTACACCGCGCAAACACGGCACGCCTGCGCTCGGCCCCCTCATGTCCAGGGACCAATAAAGGAGAACAAACGAGCTCGCCGTTCCACAAGCGCGCGACGAACGCAACACCGCGTCCCTCCTCCGCAAATGACAGGGGTCCTGGGCTCGGGCGAGAGCTTCGGCGGTTTGTGAAACAGCTTAAAAGCGGCGAGACGTTGATTTGTCTCCCCCCCGACAGCTTAGCTCAGAAGGCTAACTCTGCCCTCAACAGAGGGGGGAAAAAAAAAAAAACACTGAGCAGTCGCTTGAACGGAACGCTAACAGTAACATGTCAACACGGACGAGAAACGTTCCTTTCTTAAAAAATGCCAAAAATCCAACCAGAGCGAAAGCACGCCTCTCGGACAGGAGAGGGGCGGCTATTTTTAGCCGCTGGCCCAAATCCGCCATCCCCCCCCGCGCCCCACCCCACGCGTGCGGGGGCGAAATGCGGGGGTGTTGTGCAACTCCGCGGCCCAGTCGCTAGCCTTTACCCTCTCACCCGCTTTTAACGAGCCGATAAAGAGAGGCGGCGCGGCGAGGCGTCGACCGGAGCTGTCGAGCGCGCGCTACGGTTCTCCCGCTCGAGAAAACCAGGAACGTGGCAGCGAAGCGGCTGACTGAGTGAGAAACAGACGCGCCGCAACGGCAAAGGCAAAGGTGTCGTTTATGGGGTGAGCCGAAACAGACAGCGGACCCTTCCGGTGTCGGACGCGCGCGAGATGGGGGGAGAGCGTGCAGTCAGGTGCGCTCGGCCGCCCCTCTAAACAGTTTAAGGGAGGCCCGAGTCGGAGGCTCGTCCCTCTAACTGCAGTGTGCGGCGTGTAGCGTGTAGCGTGCCGCGTGTAGCGTGCCGCGTGTAGTGTGCCGCGTGTAGTGTGCTGCGTGTAGCGTGCTGCGTGTAGCGTGTCGCGTGTAGCGTGTAGCGCGCCGCGTGTAGCGTGCTGCGCGTAGCGTGCCGCGTGTAGCGTGTAGCGTGCCGCGTGCAGCGTGTAGCGTGCCGCGTGTAGCGTGCAGCGTGCCGCGTGTAGCGTGCAGTGTGTAGCGTGTAGCGTGCCGCGTGTAGCGTGCTGCGCGTAGCGTGCCGCGTGTAGCGTGCAGTGTGTAGCGTGCTGCGTGTAGCGTGCTGCGCGTAGCGTGCCGTGTGTAGCGTGTAGCGTGCCGCGTGCAGCGTGTAGCGTGCCGCGTGTAGCGTGCCGCGTGCAGCGTGTAGCGTGCCGCGTGTAGCGTGCAGCGTGCCGCGTGTAGCGTGCAGTGTGTAGCGTGTAACGTGTCGCGTGCCGCGTGTAGCGTGTCGCGTGTAGCGTGTAGCGTGCCGCGTGTAGCGTGCTGCGCGTAGCGTGTAGCGTGTAGCGTGCCGCGTGTAGCGTGTCGCGTGTAGCATGCTGCGTGTAGCGTGCCGCGTGTAGCGTGCCGCGTCTAGCGTGCCGCGTCTAGCGTGCCGCGTGTAGTGTGCCGCGTGCCGCGTGTAGCGTGTAGCGTACAGCGTGTCGCGTGTCGCGTGTAGCGTACAGCGTGTAGCGTGTCGCGTGTAGCGTGTAGCGTGCCGCGTGTAGCGAGCCGCGTGTCGGGGAAGTACCGGCGGACTCCGCGGCTCGGCGGGTCTGGGTTCTTTCGCTCTGAATAACTGGAAGCGCGAGAGCCAGAAACGCTGGCGGGGAGAAGAAGCCGCGCGCGACTCTCGTTCTCACAGACGCGAGGGGGAGCGGGGATGGAAGTGGCGCTGGGGGGGAGTTTGGGGGTGGGGGGGGTTGAGGTAGCTTCTCGGACGGCGTTTGGCGGTTCCCTACGTCGTCGTCCCGGTTGGCCCGATACCCAGCGGGTTTGGCAGGAGACACGGGGAGCGTTTTAAACGTGCCGTTCCCTTAGCTGCTCAGCGCTGCGCCTCCAACACTCCTCTGTTCTGGGTCCAGATGTTCCTCTCTGGCGGGAGGCGGGGGGGGGGGCGGGGGGGGGGGACGGGGGGGTCGGAGGATTACGCAACCCAGCAACAGTCTCTCAGCGCTGAGCAGGAAGGAGGCCGCGTGCTTTCCCCTCCCCAGCGGCTGATATTTGGGCTGATATTTGTTGGCTGGCTGGCGGTGGGGGGGGGGGGGGGGGGGGGGGGGGGGAGGCGCTGAACAGGCAGCTGTGAGATTTATCGGGAGAGAGAGTGGCTGCACAGCGAGGCGCTCGCGAACGCACAATGCAGAGCGTGTGCTCGGAGCCAAGAGTCACCGCCTGCTTTCAGCAATGAGTCAGCAACAAAAGACTCTGCAAACACGCTGCCTTGGGTTACATTACATTACACTGCCTTGTGTTACAATACACTGCCTTGGGTTACATTACATTACACTGCCTTGTGTTACAATACACTGCCTTGAGTTACATGACATTACACTGCCTTGTTACATTATATTACACTGCCTTGAGTTACATTACATTACACTGCCTTGTGTTACAATACACTGCCTTGAGTTACATTACATTACACTGCCTTGTGTTACAATACACTGCCTTGAGTTACATTACATTACACTGCCTTGTGTTACATGACATTCCACTGCCTGAAGCAACATGACACTCCCCAAAGTTACATTATACTACGCCACCTTGAGTTACATTACCCTGCCATAAGCCGCATTACATATTCAACCAATCAAAACAAGCCTGCCACTGGTCTGGGCCGCACCGGTGACCACAGGCTCGGACGCCAGATCCCCTCCACGTTCGTTCACATACGCCACACGCAAAGACAAGTGTCAACGTGGGGGGCGTCTCCGGGGTCTACGGGGAGTTACCGCACATCTACGGCAATGCTCTTCACAGCACCGGTAGCTCTGTGCTTAGGATCACCGCACGTCACGCCGCTCTTGCCGCTCAACCTTCACGGTGAAATGAAAAAACTAAACATCTGAAGAAAAGGGACACGGTGGCACACAAGCACAACAGTGTTATGTGAACACATTTTAATTTACGCGCAGCGGAGTATCGCATTACATCACAATCACCGAGCAGAAGCCCTTCTCCAGAGGAGCCTACGGGGGAAGTGCGGTTATTTTTAAAAAACCTGCGGTGCTGTGCTGCATGGGAATGCTGGCTCGGCCCCTGGGGCAGCTAATCCCACTCAGGCAGGTACTTTCCTGTGGAATTTCCTGTGGAAAGACACTGAATGCAGTGGGTGGTGGGTGTGGTGGGTGGGGGGGGGGGCGGGGTTAGGGGGCGAGGTGGGGGGATGGGGGGGGGGGCATACTCGATTTCACACTGGGAGCCTGTAACAGCTTCCCTCCGTCACCTCCGCTCCCGCTCTCCGTTTCTTTCCCTCCTTTTTTACAGGAGCCCTCGGGGCGTTCCTCCGCCATTGCATCAGCCTTCTGATCCTTCACGCCAGACAGCTCTCATTAAACAGGCTCCCGGGAAGCCAGGAACCAGCTTTACCCTCTGCTGCAGGCGTAAACACACACACACACAGGCACACACACACACACACACACACACACACACACACACACACACACACACATGCATACGCACACATAAAACTAAACAATCACTCACTCTGCAGAAACGCCACCGGTCCCTCCCACTGCAGCTGCATTTTCCGACACCATACCAGACACGTCTTTGAGTTTTGTTTGTTTTTGTTTGTTTGTCTGTTTTCCTTAACAGGTAACTCCCGTTTGCGTTTGCGATTCGGCCGGCAGGTCGTCCGCGCGGAGGTCCCGGCTCGGGCCTAACAGGGGAAGAGCTACGACTGCGGGGGGTGGTGGGGGGGGGGGGGGGGGGGGGGGGAATTTGATCGCTTCCCACTGAAAGGTGCAATTGTTCCCGATTGATCCCGCCAGCCGGGCTCCGGGGGGGGAGCCCATTTGTACGGGTAACGAGGGCCGTCGTTCGCTTAATTAACCCCGTAAATGATTACGCCGTTTGTCACGGCGGCCGGAGGGTGGGCCGGCGGCCGGAGCGGCCGTTTCCCGGCAGAGAAGGGGGGGGAAGAGGAACGGCGAGGCGTCCCATAAAGCGCACGGGGCGCCAGGGGATCTTATCATGGCCGCATAAATTCTCCGCGGCGGAAAGCGCGGGCGCGGTTAGTTTACGGGCCGCCGGCTGCGGCTAACGCCGTTAGCGCGTCGCCCTCCTCACCTTAACGCCGTTACGCCCCCCCCGGGCCCACCAGGTATTCAGCGGCCCCAATTACCACACGTTTAACGCATCGCTGGGCCATTTTGTGCGTGTTTTTTATTGATTTTTATTTTTTTATTTGGACACTTAGCGCTGGGCTACGGCCTGATTAATGGATGGAGCTGCAGGAGGGATGTCTCCAGTTTGCTCTGTGCAGTGAAATGCACACAAACTGCACACCAACCGCATACAACTGCACACAAACCGCACACACAATCTGCACACGAACCGCACACAAACCGCACACAAACCACACACAAACCGCACACAAACCACACACAAACCGCACACAAACCGCACACAATCTGCACACGAACCGCACACCAACCGCACACAAACTGAAAACAAACCGCACACCAACCGCACACAACCTGAAAACAAACCGCACACAAACCGCACACGGACCGCAAACAACCCACACAGGGACAGCAAGCAGACTGGCCCTGCGTTTAGGCAGTGGGGGCTGGGCTCCCTTTCACAAGATGACCTCTAACACCTGCCCCAGAGAGAAGGTGCACACGGCCTGAGTTCAGGAGAACTCTCCCACCCCTCTGCCTGGCCTCTCTGTGTGTCACTGCACGAAAACCGGCTCTGATAGGTCAGGCCTCTGGCCTAACTCACACTGCCCAACATTGTGGGGTACATACTAGGGATTACGGGTAACAGAGCACCTGCGTTTCCATGGAAACGTGGCACGGGCGCCGGGAGCCTCCCAGGCCGGGGTTAGAGTTGGAGGGGAGGTGGGGAGGTGAGGAACCGAACCAGATTTGGACCGAGCCGCATCTCTCATTAATTGGCTGGGTGCGGGCTGTGAACCGGGACCGGCTGTCCCCCCCGTATGCCAGCGTCCGGCCCGCAGCTGTCCCGGGACCAGAAGGGCGATCCACAGCCCCGGCTCCTCTTCGCACCTCGCCTGAGAAGATGGCGGCTGGCGGGGCGTGCGGGACCATACCGGAGGAGGATTACCGCCGCTGGGCCATTTCCATATCAAAAAAAGGAGGGGGGGGGGTGCTGGGGGTGCAGCTACACTACGTCTTAAGAGACGAGAGGCAGGAATCAAAGGAGCCTGCTTTGTTATGTGACACGGGTGCGGAGGGAGATGAAGGGAGGTGGAGCGTTCCGAGCGGAAGTGACAGGGCTTTGGTTTAGCCGAATCGCGCCGGGGGCGCGCACCGCAGAGCCGCGCCTGTGAAGCGCTAAAAAGGGGCGGGAGGCGCGGCCGTCACGCTTTCCGCTGACTCCTGCGTGCACAGGACCCCAGCCGGCCCGGCTCCAGGGCTGCCAAACCAAGCCGAAAACACGCCGCGCTCTTCCAGAGCACCAATGCATCATTGCAAAAAACACAGAGCGCTCTTCTGGACCATCAACGCATCATCGCAAAAACGATTTGGCGAACGCCTCTGTCCGTGGGTGGGATGGGAAAGCACACTGAAAGACGCTCAGAGCCCCAAACGCAGAGACGCCGCACCGCTGGAGCGCAGGAAAGAGCGTCATCAGCAGAGCCAGCGCGCCACCGGGGCGGCCTCACCGACGCGGAAACACACACACTCCACAAAAGGGCAGGTCCATTTCCACAAAACCAAACATCCTGAGCGACACTTTCGTTTGTTTTGTTTGCTTTCCTCTCCGGACGTCATTCCGCGGGTGATGATGCAGCCGTGATCCACCGCCGCGCAGACGAAGCGCCGCTAGCGAACGCGGGGGCCGCAATTTCGCCTGGGACGCGGCTCGGGGCCGGCCGCCGTAACGGCCCCCGGTCCAGATGGGAAAGCCCGCGTGGGCCGCGCACGCGTCATGCACCGCGCCGACCGCTAGCGCCGCCACGCAGGACCGCATCACGGGCGGACCGCGCCATCTCGCCCAAAAGCGCGGAGACGAGAGGAACGCTGAGGAGGCCGATCCGCGGCCGGCGGCTGATTAAGCGGCGGGCGGCCGCGTTTGGTTCGGCGGTACGCAGCGGCGGGGAGGCCCCGCCCCTCTCTTACGCTGATCTTTATCAGTCGCGCGCCGGCGGGAAGCCGCGGATTCAATCATCCACAACAAGCCCACCGCCCACATAATATAATACTGCCCTTACAACGAGGTGTGTGTGCGCGTGTGTATGTGTGTGTGTGTGTGTGTGTGTGTGTGTGTGTGTGTGTGCAGTACATGTACATTACATCACAAGGTGGGCGGACCAAACATTTCCAAATTAGCCTAGAAAAGTGTGTGTTTGCTGCATAGCACTGGACCCCAGGTTTACTCATCACTCATTTACAGGTTTACTGACTCTATCAGTAAAACAAGCTTTATGGTCCAGTCAGCCCCTCTCAGCAGACCAGGAGTGAGAGGCAACCCAGGGGGGAGTGGACAGGAAGTTCAGTCAGAGAGAGGCACGTGCGGGACAGCCCTGTTAAATTTCCGCTGGTGTAGACCCGCGACGCGTTGGCGGCTGGTCTCGTCCGCCGTAACGCGACGGCACACCCCGGGCAGACGGAGCTGCTCTGAGCGCCATACGCTGCACACGTGCCACCATTTGCAGGCGGTCACATGATGCATCTCTTCCAGGTTTCCGCCTGTCCCTTGGGTCTGGAGTGTGGAATTTGGGGGGGGGGGGGGGGGGGTGGTCTTAGCTCATTAGCGGAGTGACTCTGGTGTAGATGGATATGAATAGAGTGGGGGGCGGGGGGGGGGGGGGGGCATTCTGGTCCTGGAGGCTGGTACACATGCAGGATTTTTTCCCACCCAGGCTAAATGAACTAACTGGCTGTATACACCAGCGCTGGTTCACTTGTAGATTAGATCACAGCGAAACATGTCATATAGGAACACAAGAGCAGTCCTCAACTGTCATTCATATGTTCATCAAGAAATGCAGCTAAAATGTTGTAAATGCTAAAGCTAATTAAGCATTTAAGGCCAAACGTTGGCATGAAAACCAGAAACAGATACAACCCTTATAGCCCATCTCCGGAACAGAGTATCGCGGGGGGGGGGGGTAAAGGAGTTTGGAGGGAGTGTAGCAGAGAGCATCTACAATTCCGCACCCCCGAGCCAGCGGGACGACAGACCCCTAACATCCACAGTTCAACCTCACCAGAGATGGGCAGCATTTCTGTTACTTGTATTTGAAATACGTATTTCAATTACTTTTGGAGTATTTTGTAATTTGTATTTGACAGGGCTGAAAAAATTCAAATTCAATTCAAATTCAAATTCAACAATATACTTTAGATACTTTACAGTGGAGTAATTTTGTATTTTCAAAATACTCAAAATACTTTCTCCATGACTCAATAAAAAAAATCATGTAAATACATCTTAAAATGAAGAACAATACACTTAGACACACTCACACACAGTGATTTTGTAACCCCACACTACTCAAAGTATTTCTGTAATCAAATTCATCTTCTCTGAAGTTCGCCCCCCCCCCCCAAGCAAGCCAGCACATGCTTCCTCCTGCCTCAACCAGCGCAGTCGACTTTCCCTTTCCGTCAAGGTTAACATTTTATCTGAACTGCAATAACTATATAAAATATATCTTACTTTTTAGAATGTGCACATGTTGAAAGCCATCGGTAAAGGCTAAAGACAAAAGCAATCCATACATGTGTGGCTAAAGAAGTGCTGAGCCAGCTAGCACATACATACATATGTACATACGCAGCACAGGCATCTGCATATACAGTAGCATTCTACTTCCTGTTCTTCCTTCCTGTATGGTTCAAACTCTCACCAGAGCCTTGTGTCCATTATAAAAATCTGAATGTTCTGCCATTTTTAACACATTCAGAATACCCAATGTTACAATGTATTTTCCTGTATTCTTGAAAAAAAAAATACATGTATTTAATCTTGATACATTTCCCGGCTCCAGTATTTTGTATTTTATTTTGGTACATTAGTTGAGGGGTATTTTGTATTTTGTAACGGGATACATTTTAATGTATCTCTGCCCATCTCTGAACCTCACGGTCCTCCTCTGACTCAGAGCGGCTGTCCTCCTCTTTGCGCAATTACTTAAAAAAAACAATTTTCACAGAGCCACAGTCTTCCCGTTTCAGAAAGCTCACGCCCACCTAAACCTGGCCGATCACAGCTCAATCCAACCGACGGGCCCCCAAAAACCAGCACGGCGGATCTCATCACTTCGGGCTACGACAACTTTTTTTGGCGGCCGGCCAGGAAACGATCAGAATTCAGCGTCCTCAGGAGGTCACCTGACTCCACAGACAGGGACAGGCAGCGATGCATTTAAACAATAATAATGAGCGCGCCATTCGCAGCAGAATGATAAATTATTAACGACGCGAATAATAATTAGCAACATTATCTAAACATACATATGTAGGCCCACACACTGATAATATGCCTCCACGTAATGCATAAAACATGATTCTGCGATAAATTAATTTGAATAATTGCTTGAACGTCTCTACCCCCCCCCCCCCCCCCCGACACCGGCGTTTGACCCAGGAAGCGTTAACAATGAGCTACAGCCGCCACCTGACTATGGGGGAGGGGTCAAAGGTCACGAGCAGACTAAACGCACAGATTAAATTAGCCACCGGGAGACAGGCTCGAGTATTACCCCCCCTCCAAAAAAAACAGCCCTCTCTAACAAATTAGGGTCTGACACCGGCAAAAGGATTACAGCGAGCGGTCAGAGACGGGTCAAAACATCCTTTTCATCCTCCCCACCGACCTGAACATTTACCGGTTTTAGCGGTGGAAAGACCCATTTTTTCTCCTTTTTTTTGAGAGGCGGGAGATTTTTAGGCCCCCTGACAAATTGACAAAAGCAATCAGGGCTAATCTCACGTGTTAAGTTTAAGATCTGCCTTTAATGAGATTGAGCTCACAGCGGTGGGCCAGAGGGGGAATATTCATGGGAAAGTGTGTAGCAGGGTAGGTGGAGAACGCAGCTCCGCATTCGGGCGAACCCTCCGGCCCAAACTAGGTGTGGGGGTTGTGGGGGGGGGGGGGGGGGGGGGAAATCAGGCCAGCAGCCAGTGAGTCACTGTAGTCTACGCTCCCAGGGAGGGAAGTGAAGGAGGAGGAGCAGGAGCCAGAGTACTCCTTTTCCAGGAAGATTTAGCACCCCCCCACCACCACACCACACACACACAAACACTTTCAGGATCAAACAGATCTCGCACATTAGCCAGTCTCATTTCCAACGTCGAACCCCCCCCCCGCCCCCAGCATAGGACACTGAGAAACCCAAACCCCTGACTGGCCGTTCTTCCCACCCCACCCCCCTCCTTCCAAAAGAGCCTGTAGGGGGCGCCTGCTCACACCCCCTCCAAGCGCAGGAATGAGTTGCTCCTGTCCCGTGTCAGCCCAGACTCAAACACTACGCACAACCTCAAAACACCCAGATCAGTACCCCGCTCGGGGGGGGGGGGGGGGGGGGGGGGGGGGGGACAGAAACTGGTCAGCAACGGTCAACGATGATGCACACTGACGGTAACAACAATCGACTCAGCCAACAACATCAACGGAGTCAAAAAGGCTAAATCTGCTAAAGGCGTTAAATACCGTCAAAGGTGCTGAGCAAAGAGATACGAAAGCTGAGAAAAGGAGAGTTCAGACAGACCGTGTTCAGGAGGTTCAGCAGACAGACAGACAGACAGACCGTGTTCAGGACAGACAGACAGACAGACCGTGTTCAGGAGGTTCAGCAGACAGACAGACAGACAGACAGACAGACAGACCTGCACTCGCTCAGAACATCGTTGACTGTTCTAAGAGAGAAATACACAGGATGCACAGACACACTGGCATACACAGGCATGTGCTGAGGGAAAGGTAGAGACTGTGTAACACAGGCATGTGCTGAGAGAAAGGTAGAGACTGTGTAACACAGGCAGGTGCTGAGGGAAAGGTCGAGACTGTGTAACACAGGCAGGTGCTGAGGGAAAGGTAGAGACTGTGTAACAGGCAGGTGCTGAGGGAAAGGTAGAGACTGTGTAACAGGCAGGTGCTGAGGGAAAGGTAGAGACTGTGTAACACAGGCAGGTGCTGAGGTAAAGGTAGAGACTGTGTAACACAGGCAGGTGCTGAGGGAAAGGTAGAGACTGTGTAACACAGGTAGGGACTGAGGGAAAGGTAGAGACTGTGTAACACAGGTAGGGACTGAGGGAAAGGTAGAGACTGAGAGACACAGGTAGGGACTGAGGGAAAGGTAGAGACTGTGTAACACAGGCAGGTGCTGAGGGAAAGGTAGAGACTGTGTAACACAGGTAGGGACTGAGGGAAAGGCAGAGATTCTGAGGGAAAGGCAGAGACTCTCAGGGAAAGGCAGAGACTCTGAGGGAAAGGCAGAGACTCTGAGGGAAAGGCAGAGACTCTCAGGGAAAGGCAGAGACTCTGAGGGAAAGGCAGAGACTCTCAGGGAAAGGCAGAGACTCTCAGGGAAAGGTAGAGACTCTCAGGGAAAGGCAGAGACTCTCAGGGAAAGGCAGAGACTCTCAGGGAAAGGCAGAGACTCTCAGGGAAAGGCAGAGACTCTGAGGGAAAGGCAGAGACTCTCAGGGAAAGGCAGAGACTCTCAGGGAAAGACAGAGACTCTCAGGGAAAGGCAGAGACTCTCAGGGAAAGGCAGAGACTCTCAGGGAAAGGCAGAGACTCTCAGGGAAAGGTAGGTTATGCGGTTAGACGAGGTTCAAAGCGAGCCGTCGAAGCTGAGACTCGAGCAGCTCCTCAGAGCGCCCGTTAGCGCTGTAGCTGTTAGCGCCGTTGCCGCCCGCAGACCGCGCGGGCGCCGGGAGACGTGTCAGGGCTCGTATCCGTGGAAACGAAAAAACCACCCCTCCGGGGGCCCACGGACCAGCGCTAACGCAGTCTAAACAAAAGCGTCACGCGCACCGCCGTACCTGTCACCAGAAAGGAATTCAGGTCTCCTGCGCCACAGCCGTCAGCAGTCAGTCAAAACAAATCTCGCAACAAGGCGGAGGGCTTTAAAGCGGCTCTGTGAGGAAGCCCGGGGAAAAGGAGAACGGGTTTCATCAGACGCAACCGTGAGTCGACCGAGCCGAGGCCTGACCTCACGAGGTACACTTCAACCGAACGCTTCCTCCGAGATTTACTTTCAAAAACGTATTTTCCCAGGGAACCTTAATGTTCATTTCCATTTCTAATCTGATTAGACTCATAAAAATAATATTTGCATCCTGTGGTTTCCCAGGGGGATAGCCAGTGCACTTAAAAGTAATCAGATTCTTTGAGAATACACGTGTACGCATGTTCCACGCACTCGGGCTGCAGAATTACCCCGTAATGAGGTTTAATGTGATTCAAATGAAACGGCTTATTCAAATCCAGCCCATAATAAACAGAGCATTCATTTTGCGTTTCCGAGAGTACGGGCAGGGACAAATATGAATGAGCCGGTCCCATGGTACACAATCAGTGATGGTACGCATTGGTGGCAGCTAAACGGCTCCACTTGTCTGGCAGTTCCCATGTACAGCGGGGGCTTCTATAAGCTCCGCCCCCACGCCGCTCTCCATGCCGTCCTGCTGCCCGTGCCAAGAAGCCCCGTGACCTCATCCCAAAGCAGCCATCATGCCAGGTTCTCATTCGCTCGCCAGCTGTACATACATACACAGACACACACACAATTACAGACACACACACACACAAACAAGCACAATCACACACACACACTCACAAACACACTCTCTCACTCACACACAAACACTCACATACACACACATTCACACACACTCACAAGCTCAAACTCTCACACATGCGTTCACACACACACACACACACACATACACACTCTCTCACTCACACACAAACACTCACATACACACACATTCACACACACTCACAAGCTCAAACTCTCACACTCTCAACACTCACTCATACACACACACTCAGAGACACACACACACACACTCACATACACACTCTCTCGCTCACACACACACACACACACTCACATACACACTCTCTCACTCACACACAAACACTCACACAAACACTCACAAGCTCAAACTCTCACGCATGCGTTCACACACACACACACACACACACACACACTCAGAGACATGTGAACCCGTCGCTCAGCCTCGGCCTTCCGCGTGAGACCGCGCGCGACGCCGTGGCAACGCCCGGCCGGGCACCTCATCGCCGGGACGTCCCGGCGCGCCCGGCTCCACGGGACGCCCGCGTTCCCATGATCCCCTGCTTCGTAATCGAGGGCGAATCGTGACCCGGCCTCCGCTTCGCATCGATTGGCTGCGTGCGCGCGCGCGCTTCCGCGCTCGCTAACGGTCACTCATCCGCCCCGCATGGATTTCCTCCTCTGCCAGCGCCGGCCGGAGGCCTCGCCCCTGATACTTTCCGCTCGCGAGCCGGAGAACCTGACATCGTTAGCTTAGCCGTCAAATCGACTGTTCAGTTCCCCCATGTCTCCTGAAGGGATTAAAGCAGCGCCGGGGGGGGGGGGGGCGATATACACGAGAACCGCCATTTCCATCTCGCCGAGCACTAGCGTGGGAGACCGTGGGACGCAAGGGCGGTTCTCGAGCTGGGCCGGGCGGGCACGCGGCGAAGCTTCGCTCACTAAACCGACCGGCGTCAGGCGCGGATCAACAAGGCAACACCGTTAGCGTTAGCGGCTCGATGCTAACAATAATAACAATCCCGTCCATCTGCCGAAAACGGAATCGTTTCTCCTTGATTCAATCAAACGGCTCATTGATTCGGACGAAGATGCTGACCTTTGCTAATGAATCCCCACTCCGCAGGCCTTTCTCGCCGTATTTGTCAGGAGGGCTTCGAGTGTCTATCGCTGAAGGTGCCCGTCCTCCATTCCAACTTTAGTGGGAGGATCAAAGTTGGCATTTTCTGTTGCCCACGAGAGGCAAATCTAGGGTGGATCTATCGGGAAGACAAACGGCGGGGGAAAACGTCTGGTCGGGCGTCTGTGAATGAGCCTTGAACAGGAAACTGATTTATTATGCGATCGATAAACACTTTCTCGAGTTTTTGCGCATTTTCAAACACAAAACAACTTCTCCATTAGAACTGAATCTTGAGCTCCAAGCAGACGTGTACGTCACATAAAAACAACATGGAGGACTGTTCATAGGTTTTCAGAAAACAGCCTTTGTGTGCTTTCAGACCCTGATTGGTGTGAGTGGGCTTTTCCACATGGAGGACATGCAGATGCAGATTCTCCTCTCTAGGGCAAGGGCAGGGCATGGATCTGAGCTCACAGGGTCAGATCTGCACACTGCCCCCATCACCCCTCCAGTCTCCGCCCCTGGGCAAAAGAGCAAATCAATAGTACAGTAATGCTGAGTGATCATTACCATCACACACGCACATACACACACACACACACACACACATACACATAGACACACACACGCATACACACACACACACACACACACACGCATACACACACACACACACACGTCCCCAACCCAACAAATACTCCAAATGCTCACCCAAACCCAACCTATGCTGGCACAACCAAACACTCGCCCCAGCCCAATGCGTGCCTGCCCAAAGCGTGTTTGTCTTGCGTTGCATCTCGAAAACCGACAAGCACAACTTCACCAGCGCTTGGTTTGCTCAGAGCCCACGCCAGTCTGCCTGGCCGACTCTCTCTCCAGCTGGCGCCGTGCGTCGCCTCGCTCGAACCCGAGACCCCGGGACCCCGACTTCCACTCCTCGAGCGGAGCGCCGACTCCACACCCCCCGGATGAATCACACTTTGGCCGCCGTCTCGATTCCACAGCTTCGCAGCCAAGAGTTGTGCAACCAAACGCCTCCCGTCGAAAATTCCACTTTCAGGCCAAACAGATAACAGCAAGCCCCCCTGCCCCCCCCCCCCCCCCCCCCCTTTTGTTCAACTTTCAGTCACGATTCAGCTCCGTTAGCAACAACAGCGGGTCACTTATTCTTTTATTGTCGTTTTAACCCTTAACGTTTTTGACGGCGTGACTTCCTGTGCTTGGCAGGCTCTGTTAAATAAACGGAGCCGTTTCATTGGCTGCGACAGGCCGTGGGCAGCGACACCTCCATCACACCGACTCTTTTTTTTTTTAATTAAAGAAAACTGCCCAAAAAAAAGAAAATGTGTGGGTACAGTAAGTATCGCAGCTTCAGTCTGTTCAGTATGTTCACACCTTCGTTAAATGGAGAAGGCAAAGTAACAAGGGCATTCCATGAACTCGAATTGCACCACCTCCACACAGGGTGCAGGTAACCTTACCTTCAGCACTAGGACTGACCACATGGCGCATTCTGCACCATGTGTGCGTCTGACGATGCCCTTCAGACCCAGCTGGCAACATGTTTAGCCGGGTTGGACGCAAGACAGCTATCTTACAAAACCTGTGAATTCTCCAGAGATCATATTGCAATGTGTTACCAGAAAATTGTACGCAATCCAGCGGTCTCCACAGCGCCCCCTTCCGGACGTCCAAAAGAGGGGCAATTTCCCCCTCTGTCCCAACTCAGGGAAACCTGTGCCTTCGTAAAACGCCTGGCTAACAAATCACGAATTTCCAATGACACTCCCGAATTGACTCCAGTAATCAGTGAAAGATTTTCACCAAATATGAACAGCAAACCTCTTGGATATCACCTGTATGATAAGTACTGCGATGATTTAACTGTGAGTGGATGTCAGCACCATAATTTTGTCTGGGCAACCTTTGTTGGTGCCAACATTGCCACCCAGAGGTTCTATCCATACAGACATAAACTGGATTTGTTGTGTATTTATAAATAAATAAATAAATAAATAAATAAATAAATAAATAAATAAATAAATAAATAAATAAATAAATAAATACCCCAGTAGTGAGAGCCCACTTGATTTACCTGAGACATCTGTGGTCTGAAGTTGATCTCCTTTAGGTCCACAGATCCGGGGCGAAAGGTTGTGCAGCATTTGACACAAGAGCACCCCGTCACGGAGAGCCTGGGCCAGGTCGAACACGGCTGCCGACGGCCACACGACCCGGTGGTTCGGGGGCAAGACTTTGCAGTCGATTAGCCACCGTCCGCATTGTCTCCATTCCTCCATTTCGGTCGTGGAAAAACAGACTTTTTTTGCACCAACACTTAAAACCGGCGAGCGGGCGTTCAGGAGGGTCCGGGTTCACTCGCTGCCCCGAGAGGGGGAAACTCCGCGATTCCTACTGGCACGCGAGCGAGACAGGCGTAATCCTTTCTGACTCCTTCGTAAAACGGAATGCAATATGACAATAAACTTGTTTTTAAAGTTGTTTCTGTGCTATACAATTATTTTACAGTTATCACGATATATAACACAGAGTATGTGGGTGTTTTGATCCACTCACTCTACGCTACATTTGATGTGTTGAAACCAAGGTAATGACCACTCCAGAAACTATATTCTTTCAGCAAATTCAAATAATTATTTACATGGTATAATAGGCAGGTAAAGGGTTAAGTTTCTTTGACCAGATCATTGACAACAGTCTAGAGACAGAATGACACTCCCTCGGAAAAAAAGTGTTTTAGAATCCCGTTGGTTTACCTATTTTTCGTCAACAGATTTAAAGAAAGCCCAAATGCGTTTTTCTTTTCTTCATCCTCAGCGGTTCTCACGACAATATAAATCCGTATGCATTTTTGTTTATCAGCACCTTCTCAGCGTTTTAATCCTGAAGTGGGAAAAGGCACACTTCCCCCAAATTAGCCTGATAAATTCCTCTTCTGGGAGCCAACGAGTGCTTTTGTGCACAATAAAACTTCAGCATTCAAAACAGAAACATCGCAGAACATCTGAATTTGCAACCGCTTTCCACAATTTACTTGTAGCCTACAGTACACCGGGCTCCAGCGGTGGAGATTCCTGCTCGCTTCAGCCACGCAGCAAAGTGTGGTTTCGTACAGCCTTCTGTGCTGGGTATGGCACTGTTTTCGGCGTAGTTCAGAGCTTTTCCCTTTTGTTTAATGATTGCAAACTCCGCAGCCGTTAGCCCTCGCTTGCACGCGACTGTTTTCGCAGCGCAGAGAATGGGAGAAATGTTCTCGCGACGCCCGTTCAACGTTCACACTGCCTCCACTGCGCTCGAAACATCGTCCAAGAGGTAGCCAGAGAGAAACATGCGCTGCCAATGAATGTTCATCTTGTTTCTCCCGTTGCCGTCTTACAAGTAGTGTAACCAAAACACTGCGAACATATTCCAGACTGTTCGTATCGTGTACTGCCTCCCGTCGTTTCTTTTTCTTGAGTCCCTTCTCAATGCTGGTTCCTTGTGGTTTTTCAGTGTTTTGCCTCCCAACTCTGCTCCCTTCCCTATCGCAGGCTTTGCGGGTAAGCGTGCGCGCGCTTGACAGAGGGCGGCGAGATGGCAACGGGGTTCCGGCCAGGCACGCTCATGTGTGGGAAGAGGAAGTTGAGAGGCACGCGAAGAAGTCTCATTGTCGGCGAATGCAAATAATACAAATTACTGTGGCGAGGCTTGTGCACGCAGATTGAACGATGTTTTTTGTACTTGATGTGTTTCGTATGACTTCGATGTGTAGGCTACACGGTTTTCGTACGAACAGGCAAAGAGAGGGTGGGGGGACGCAACATGACGACCACGAGAGCGCGCTGTACTTCTCAGCCTCGTAGCAACAAGGATTCTCTTGTCAAAGGAATTGTGTGAGTTGGAATGTCGGAAATAACCATAAGGTTCTCACAGACCCAATCTTCCCTCTGGGCAAAATCGCAGACCTCACCCCTGACAAGAACACTCACTCCCGGTACTTGGGTCTGTCTGATATGAAAGAAATGAAAATGCCTTAATATTTTGTAATTGTAAAATGTATGTTAACCTATTGCAATATGTTTTACAGTTCCAAAAAAACCTTTACTGTCCTGTTTTTCATGTGGCAATATTGAAACAATCATTTCCCTGTGCTCCGCAAAATGTCAGAGTCAAATACAACGCTGCATTGGCAATGATTAGTTGGGACAATTCTGCATTTGCTCCACGAGACGGCTCTGCCATCGTGAAAAATGATGGTATTTTGAAGCCGACATGACTAGTTGTCACTGAAGTCGCAGAATCGATCCATCACCGCCCACGACCGCTCGCAGAATGCAGAGAGCCTCGGTCCATATGTCACTGTGCAGGAGCCCGTGTCCAGCGCATCGTCATCCGGAGGCAAAGCGGCCTTGCGGTCTGGAGGATGGTAGCCTCGTCGGAATACTAAACACCTGGGGGATAGACAACACTAGCCCCGGAGCGCTGGAAAGTGTTACAAACAATTTAATCTCTGCCTTTAATTTGTGAATGCTAAACCACCGATCATGAGGTCACCGATCTGCTGGATTACCTGCAAGTGGGTCACCAAGGGGATTGCTGTTACGGAGGGGGGAGAATCTGGGGAAATTTACGGAGCTGCGTTTCCAGGACATAGACAATATTGAATTACGCCACATCTGTGTCTTCCGCATGAAGTCCGACCCGCTCTGCAGAAATGTAATTTGGCGTGCCCTGGCAGAATGAGAACCCGGGACTGACCACGTGGTTTGTTTCATTGTTAGATCAGAAGCGATATCTGATGCTTTTTTGGGAGTGTGGTCTGGGTTGGAGGGAAAGGTCTCTGCCGGGCTTATGATGTGTGGTTGCTATGGCCAACAGGCACGGGAAGCTCACGCCTCCGTGTAGACACGCCGCCCTCAGAGGCCCTAATCCTTCCCAGCAGGCCGATCTGCGAGATCGCACCCGGCCTGGTCCCGAGTCTTCTCACGGTCACACCTCACCTCGACACAGCACCTCAGTCTTCGCCCTCCGGGTGTGGCATATTTTCTGGGTGACTCGTCTGGAGTCTGTGATGAATGCAGAATTCATGAGCAATGGCAGCAAGTGAGCTGGGAAGGGGGGGTGGCACAAATCTTTTCTTTAAAAAATCAATAATTACCCACAACCCTTTTCCATTATAGTTTCCTGGATCAACAGTCTATTAAATGAATAATCAATACCAACAGGTGTAGCTAATTGCTCGCAATTTTATTTTGTGATGGTCTTATTTTTTCTTTACGTCACAATAGTGTGACACATTTTGTAACATCCACAGATTATTCTGACATGGATGAATGCTTTGTTGACTGTGCCTGAGTCCAAGGAACTCTGATGAGAAAAGAGGGATTTGCCTTTAAGCATTGAGCTGCACACAAAAGGGGCAGGTATCTACCCTCAGACTTGGTTATTGGTCTCAGCCCGTTTTCATTTATTTTCATTGATTAGCAAGTGTGTTAGATATCCACCGGCAAGCGCTATCCTGTCCTTCAGCTGCCTTTTAATTCTGTTTTACATCACAGCACTTTTTTTCTTGTCACATGAATGAATGTAAATAAGACTGAGCTAAATTTAGCAAAATCAATTCCGTAATTTAAAGAATCGCCTACACTAAGTAGGTAAGCCCCTCAGGACGCTGATAACATAGAGACACAAAGCATTCCGTGGATATTACTAAAGGCTTCAGTTCTTTGGGAAAATGATATATGTATTACCAATGATTGTTTAATCTCCGTTTTCCTTGATATACATTACGTCTAACCTACTGTCACACCACTTAACAAAATGAAAAACTCCAGGTGATAATCCATACATAACTGACATCTAGTGGCTGATTAGCAAACTACAGGCACATGCTCAGGTTTCTGTCCTTGAATACAAACTTAATACAAATTCTGACATTTTCATTAAGCTTCTGGATACTTAAATGTTTCGGCTTTTGTCGTTTGTTCATACTTCATGACCTTCAGGCAATCCCATCGAGAAATTTACAGTTGAGAGAGAGGGGTACTCAAGAGATGCACTAATGTTCAGTCACATGACTGGCAGAAAAGGCCAAGAGGGTTGATTAAGCCAAGAGAGCACTCACTGTGCAGATCCATGTTATCAAAGGCTTTACTAACTTATTTGATCACCAGTGGTTCTAGATCTCCATTCAAAGCAGTCACTGGGTCAAGAAGGGGACGAAGGAGTGTCATCAGTGTGCACTCCTTTCTGATAAAAACTCAGCTTCTCGGTCACCACATCATTTGCTGGCCTCAATATTCATATTTAAACACGCTTACCATGCCTTGGATAAAGAATGTCCTTCATTATTAAAATAATGGAAAATGGTATTGGACTCACATGGCGTTACTCTATCATACTTGAATTTTACATCTTTCCTGGCTGTGTGATTTATAATAATATAAATGCATGACAAATTTAACCTGACAGATTGGATGGGCATGAATGGACACTGTTTCGGAGCAGAATATTAAAGTCTTCTCCGGAACAAAAATGGAAGCCGGCACAATTGGCACATTTGTGGAGAATATATTCATTAGACCCAAGCTGCTGAATTTTGAACAAGTTGAATAAAATGCAGTAAGTGATATCAGTTGGAATTACATTAATTGAGACCTGCAAATAACTGCATGGAGGAATCAAGAGTGAAAGATCTTCTACAACAGGCCAGGCTAAATTAATATTCACTCTGTGACAGAGGACACTGGCCAAGGTTAGAAATCATTTTGCATTTTCTTTCTGTAGCAGTAATACTTTTGGCAGAATATGGTTTCTACCTCGAATTAACAAATTGCCCTTGACACAAATGACATTGCTATTTCAGTCCACATATAAAAATACAATCACGCATATCAATAATAAGCAATAACAGAAAGCTGCAACGCCTTCATTGTGAATGCTTCGTACAGTAGCACATCAACATAGCTGGGCAGCATATCGACTTCTTTGGAAATCGGGTTAGCGAACAACTTATTTGAGACAGCTAAATATCATAAATATTAGTCAATTTTACAATAACTTTAAAATAAGTTAACAATCAGTTGACTCAAACACAAGAACGTTGTACAAATACGATTTTCTTTCTGTTTGGTTAGCTTCTTAGCGACTCCACACAAGTCAATGGTAATTTGTGTAAGTGGGCCAAAACACCAAGAACTCGCGTGAATTGCATACTGGGTTGTGTAGTCCTCGTGACGAGCCTGTCTCGCGTATGAACTACAATGCCTATCAAAGCGCACAACAAGGACCGTGAAACCTCGCGCCACGGGGCATGCGCAGGGACACCTTGCACCTCATCTTCATGCTGCTAAGCTTCGCTCGAATAAAACAAGAGCTGCTTGGACGACTACAATCAAAAAGCTGCGGGAGACACAGAGAAAGTAATACGTAAAAATATTTATTTTTCGCGCTGTAACTAGCGTTTGTTGATGTTGAGAGCTTTACAGGCATGCTTCAGGTGTATATAATTTTTAAAGAAAATGCTTTGAACCTGGCGAGCTGGTTGCTACCTCAGTTTCAACAAAGCTGCCTATCGCAACAATGCAACAAAGCCTGGTTTCGTTAGGTGTTTATGTTGTGCGTGAACTTGAGCGTGAAAAAGAGAAAGTGCAACAGACTTCGTGAATGTATGATTTACTTCTAGTGGAGCGTTTGCTTTATTTTTGTGCCGGACGGGCCCTTTGATTGTGGGGAAATGTGCAGCGCAGTTGGCTAAGTCGACTGCGATTCAGACTGGCGAGCGAGCTCCCCTCTGCCCGCCATCTTTAGGAGGATGTGCGGGTAGTGTGTGTTTTACTGAGAGTAGGGGGTGAGTGTGTGGGCAGTGTTTTACACTGAGCGGGAGTGAGTGTGTGAGGACAGCGTTGTGCACAGAGCAGGAACGAGTGTGTGTGGTGAGTGTTTTCTACAGAGCAGCAATAAGTGTGATGTGTGTGTATTTTAACAAGCAGGAACGAGTGTGTTTTTAAACGGCTGGACTATTGACATACGCGGGGAACCGTGTATCGTTAGTCTGCAGTTGTAGCTAAATATTGTTTTACAACGTACCTAGGTCGCATTTGATGGTGTTTGCGGTTGTTAATGCCCCTCTAATGTGTTCATGTGAAATGCGAGGACCGAAGTGCATTTGAGCGCTTTTTTCAATAAATGTATCTTAGCCTGCTAGCATTAGCCATGTCGTTTATTGGCTAGTCCTCAGGTTGTAGTTGGCCAACTATGTTTTGTGTACATTTGTTTTGGAAGTTATTAGTCATGCAAACGGATGTACCGTTAGGCAAAGGCAGTTCAAAGCAGATTTTTTCATGTGTTTGCCGTCGGTCGTTGGAATATTTTGGTAGATAGCATACATGCTAGTTCGCTTAGCCGCCAAATAAATGTCATTTATTGTGTGTGTTGCGCGGGAGTGTCTTTCCCCGCTACAATCGCAACGCAACGGATGTATTACTCAATATCGCTAACTTTTTAAGAACTACAGCTACGAATGAATGTCGTCTATTGTTAGGTATGCGTCCAACTTTATCGGTGATTCATTACAATTTGTTACAAATGTCGTTAGCTAGGATCAACCGTTAGGCTATGCTGTGCGCTAACAAGCTGTGTAACTAATGTTTTCAGTCAAGTTATTTGGTGCACCCGCAAGAGTTTTCAACCAACATTGTAGTTTGCTGTTTAGGGGTTTTTTTTTCCTTTTGCTTTTGTGTTCTTCCCCGCCTAGCAAGGTTGTTAATTAATTTGACTGCATAACCAGTTTGAGGCTCAAGTCTTTCCTGTAGCTTCACAGTGAAACTAACTGCATCGATGTTGGTTTAACTTTGCTTTCCCCAGTTGAAAGCCATTGTTTCGATAAGCTTGAAATGTTTGTGTGACGTGTAGCTTACATGTCGCCTTTTAAAAGCACTATTACAGCTGTATGTTGTTTTTCTCTGGAGTGCTTTGCAGAATGTTGGTTTCTTTGCTCTACAAACTCCTTTGAATGAATTGAACTTTATTAATCTCAGGCTAGACGTGGGCTTAATTTTTAAAAAAGTAAATTGCCTGTATAAAAGTGGTGAGACTGACAGCTGCGGATGCATTCGTAGATATTCAGCGCTAGGTAATTAGTCCTTCCCCTTTGCAGAAAGTTGTATTATCATGGAATTCCTGGTCGTGTATAGTTTGTGCTCGCGGCAACTCCTCCCCCAAGATGAGAAGTTTTCCCACCCGAACACTCGGGGACTCCGTTGATGATGCCTGTCGCGCGCTAGCTGTCTCCGAGGAGATCCCTCTTCGTCAGGCCGTGCCTAGTTATTTAAAAATACGCAGGACAATCGAAGGTGCTCACACTGGTGTATACACTGCGGTCCCACCCACACTCGGGGAAACATAACAAAGCTGCCGGTGTGGTTTTCATTTTAGTGTAATTTTTGGCCGCTTTGGCTAAAGTTCGAACTAGCCAAAGCGAGACACGGAACACACCTTGTGAGACTGAGCTAGACAGTGAATAAACGAGTCCGGCAACGTCTTTTTCAGTGCATATCTTAAATTCCTTTGAGGAAATTGTAGTCTGATGTTAGTTTTGTTTAGGGCAGTGTTTGCCGCCTGTTGTTAAAACAGGGCTGTTTTCTCAAGTGAACTAGATGCGCCTGAAGTGGAGAACACTGATTGTAATTGGCTGGACAGTTTCTGATCATAGGCTTTTTCTGATTTGATGAGTTTCTTTCTGTCTTTTTGTGTGGCTATTTTCTGTTAAAGCAGAGTTTCTGCTTAGTGGTAGAGATGGATTTGGCCCCGCAGAAATGATCTGAGTGGCATATCGTCTATGTGTTTAAGCTGTGAAGGCGACAGTCTGTAGTGTAGAAGTCATTAATTGAACTCAAGTTTCTTGTGTTGGGTTGTTGTCTGAGGTAGACATTACATGAAGCTCGGAGGCTTAATTTTCATACCGGAAACCAGTCACTAAAATGGCTGATTTTGGCAGGGAATCGCTAACGCGCCAACGTAGCCCTGACAAGCTGCTCTTGATGAATGTGTGCGGGTGACGCCCTATCAGATTGTCACTGACTGGATGCTTCCCCGATCTCGTCTGTTTGGTCCCGTCAGAGGTCAGAGGTCAGGCCCTGAGATGGGATGCGTGTACCCCCAGCGGAGGACCGAGCTGAGAGAGAGACGCGCCACTTGCTGAAGAGACGCAGAGTCCGGCCCCTCCCCTCCCCCACCCCTCCTCCTCCTCCTCCTCCCCCACCCCCAGGCACAGAGAGCCAGAGCGTGCCCCATCCCCCACACCCCCCCCGACCCCGCCGAACATGTCTGCGGTCACGCCCGCCGTCCAGGCCCCGCCCCCTGGAGTCAACCCCCCGCCCCCCGAGGTCACGAACCCCGGCAAGCCGGGCAGGAAGACCAATCAGCTGCAGTACATGCAGAACGTGGTGATGAAGACTCTGTGGAGGCACCAGTTCGCCTGGCCCTTCTACCAGCCCGTCGACGCCATCAAATTAAACCTCCCGGTGAGTACGCCTGTCAGCAAGCCTGTCATTCATCAAATTGCTTTTTTTAAATTTTTTACACTCCCTTTCCAGGCTTTTATTTTATATTTGATGGCGGCGTCTTGGCTTATCATCTACAGTCTGGCTTTGTTCCATCGCTCTGGTTACGTACTTTATCTTTCATGTCTTTTCATAACGTGACATTATACTCCAACGTGCTGTGTGAAAATGAACCGTTTTTCATTTGACACCAGATGCCATAATTGGAGACTTTTTTCAGTGATACCAGCTTTATTTTGACTGCTTGTATGTAGACTGTGTAAATGCTTCAGCAAGAGCTACAGTATAGTGTAATGCTTAGAGAACTGGGCTTGTAATTCCAAGGTTTTTATTCATTTTTATTTAACCATTATTTAACCAGGGAAACCCCATTGAGATTGAAATCTCTTCTGCAAGGGGGACCTGACATGAAACACAAAGTTACCAAACAAGACTTACACCTAACAAAATGTACAAACATCAAATGGGGAATGAGACAGAGGTGTAACAATAATTAAAAGTAGAGAAGAGGTTAAAAGCAGGAGCATACTTCAGTCACAGAGTCATGAATTGCATATTTAAAGTCCACAATTGAAATTCATTTGTGAAGTTTAAAATTATTTTGCAGATTGTTCCAACTATAAGGTGCAAAATATCTGAAACCAATCTTACCAAATTCAGTAGTGGGACGAGGGTCTTTAAAGAGTATTATGTCCCTAGAGCGGAGGTGATAACTGAATTTCTAATAGGTCACACTAAGGTTAGTGTGTTTGATTTCCAGATGGGTTGTTGCAGTTATACCCTTGAGCAGGGTACTTATCCAGAACTGCTTCAGTAAATATCCAGCTGTATAAATAGTTTGTATGTAAATAATGCAGTCTGATGAAATTGCTCTGGATTAGTGTGCTTGCTAAGAGCCTTAATGTAATATATATATAGTATTAAAATGTTTTTTCACATCTGACACCATAACAATGGATCTCTCTCTTATGCAGGATTTATTCAGTCTGGTAGACTAGACTGTATAAATACATCAGTATGTATAAAACGGCACTGAATGGTGTTAAATTCTAAACCCCTTTCCATCGTGAAACAGGATTATCACAAGATAATCAAGAGCCCCATGGACATGGGGACCATAAAGAAGAGGCTGGAGAACAACTACTACTGGAGCGCCAGCGAGTGCATGCAGGACTTCAACACCATGTTCACCAACTGCTACATCTACAACAAGGCAAGTCCCCACAATGCAGGTTACATTACAAACGCCATGTTCACCAACTGCTACATCTACAACAAGGCAAGTCCCCACAATGCAGGTTACATTACAAACACCATGTTCACCAACTGCTACATCTACAACAAGGCAAGTCCCACAATGCAGGTTACATTACAAACACCATGTTCACCAACTGCTACATCTACAACAAGGCAAGTCCCCACAATGCAGGTTACATTACAAACACCATGTTCACCAACTGCTACATCTACAACAAGGCAAGTCCCCACAATGCAGGTTACATTACAAACACCATGTTCACCAACTGCTACATCTACAACAAGGCAAGTCCCCACAATGCAGGTTACATTACAAACACCATGTTCACCAACTGCTACATCTACAACAAGGCAAGTCGCCACAATGCAGGTTACATTCCAAACACCATGTTCACCAACTGCTACATCTACAACAAGGCAAGACCCCGCAATGCAGGTTAGATTACAAACACCATGTTCACCAACTGCTACATCTACAATAAGGTAAGTCCCCACAATGCAGGTTACATTACCAACACCATGTTCACCAACTGCTACATCTACAACAAGGCAAGTCCCCACAGTACAGGTTACATTACAAACACCGTGTTCACCAGCTGCTACATCTACAACAAGGCTAGTCTCCACAATGCAGGTTACATTACAAACACCATGTTCACCAACTGCTACATCTACAACAAGGCAAGTCTCCACAGTGCAGGTTACATTACAAACACTGTGTTCACCAACTGCTACATCTACAACAAGGCTAGTCTCCACAGTGCAGGTTAGATTACAAACACCATGTTCACCAACTGCTACATCTACAACAAGGCAAGTCCCCACAGTGCAGGTTACATTACAAACACCATGTTCACCAACTGCTACATCTACAACAAGGCAAGTCCCCACAATGCAGGTTAGATTACAAACACCATGTTCACCAACTGCTACATCTACAACAAGGCTAGTCTCCACAGTGCAGCCCTGGATCACTGCTGGTTACATTACATTACGCCTGTGGGAGAGAGTCGCTAACCAAGAGAAGAACGTCATTCTTTGGCTTCAAAAGAAGTGAAATAACTGAAAGGGAAAGCTTGTTTATTTTTTACTGGTGCATCATAGACCTCAACCAATTAGGATCTTGTGGAATGGAGTTAGTGGAGTTGGCAAAGGTGCTGATTGGCTGTGTGTTTTGGGTCTTTCCCCCCCCGCCCTGCCCCTACACCTCTAGCCCTCAGATGACATCGTGCTCATGGCTCAGGCCCTGGAGAAGATCTTCCTGCAGAAAGTGGCCATGATGCCCCAGGAGGAGGTAGAGCTGTTGCCTCCCGCCCCGAAGGGCAAGGGGCGGAAACCCCCCGGCACAGGTCAGTCCCCCCGCCCCACTCCCCCCTCCACCTGCTACCCCACTGTATCGGGAATTGGGCTGTTTGCACTATGTTCGAAAACATGGCCAACTTCAGTTTTTTTGGCCCAAGTCTGTGTAGCATTAATTGGAAGAAAAAAAGCGCTTTCCGGACTGAATAAAATACTTGGATGAGTCTACATTAGTGAGAGAAGAGATTTTTTTTATTTAGTTACTTTTTTTGCAAGATCTGTGGTGGACTCAGATTACTCCGGATCACATTCCAGTTTCACAAGGGCTGGTGCTGAGTTCATATTGAAAAGTGATTTGATTGGGACGATTGAGCTTTTGCTGAAATGTCCTGACCTTGACAGTGGAGGAGTGCTCATATATGCAGGACTGGTGTATTGAGCTGAATTGCTGGAAGTTTGGGAACAGAATTAGTTTCTTTTCGGTTTGGAAAACAGGACTGTGCCAAATAGGTTTGTGATGGCAAAGCGACACATCTTGTGGGAATTGCAGTGTTTTCCACCAGGATATCATTCTGACACATGGTGTTCTTTTTGAAACGCTGTTTTTTTCACTCTTTATCTATTAAACGTAAGAGATAAAGAGTGAAATGTATGTATGGCGGCGCACAGTGGCGCAGCGGCTTCGCTAGCTCTCGAGCGGTGCTACTATTTAGTTACATTTGTGTTAGTTGCTGTCTTACTAACACAGAGCGCACTCGCAAGCATCTCCTACGACCGCCAAACTGTTCTTGACGTCGGATCCAGATGCGGCGACCTATCCTTTAGCCTGCCTTAACTTGGACAACATTAGCAAAGTCATTCTACGACCCGGAAGCCCCGAGCCCCCGGCAACATCAGACCCGCACTAGGCGGGGTTGGAGGAGACGACGCGGGCGATGCGAACGTAAACAGAAGCGGGGTAAGAGAGCTGGACTTCAGGCTAGGCTAAGGGCTAAGCCAACCAAACCACCGCTACCAACCAAGTCTGTTTCTGGCTAATGTCCGATCCCTGGAAAACAAACTCGACGAACTTAAACTAAGACTGTATACACAGCGACAAATCAGGGAATGTTGTGTTGTTATCTTCTCTGAGACATGGTTACAGGACAACGTACAGGACTTCGGCCATCCAGCTGGACGGACTGTCATTATTTGGTCGGACAGAACTGATGCATCCGGTAAGAACAGAGGAGGGGGGCTGTGCATTTTTGTGAACAGTATGTGGTGTACTGATGCAACGGCAGTCGGAAAACATTGTTCACCTGACTTGGAATATCTTATGATAAAATGCCGACCATTTTACTTTCCTAGAGAGTTCACCACTACCACTGCTGTTTACGTTCCCCCACATGCTAACGTGAAGGTGGCACTCAAAATACTCCCTGGGGCTATCGGTAAACAAGAAGCAGCACATCCTGAGGGGGCTTTCATTATTGCTGGTGATTTTAATCAGGCAAAAGTCAAAACAGCTCTCCCCAAATATCATCAATATGTGGACTGCCCTACAAGAGGAAGTAACACACTGGACCATGTTTATTGCAACATACCTCAGGCCTACAAAGCAGTTCCCCACCCCACCTTGGCCAATCTGACCATATCTCTCTGTTTATGCTGCCTGCATACAGACAGCTACTAAAACGTGTCAAACCTACAGTGAAAACTGTGAAGGTATGGTGTGAGGGAGCAGAATCAATGCTGCAGGACTGTTTCTGAATGTGCTGACTGGAATATGTTTAAAGAATCTGCCACTCAAGGGGGGTTCATCAATCTTGAAGAGTATGCCTCATCAGTCACTGGCTTCATGGCCAAATGCATCAGTGACGTCATCACTGTGAAAGTGATAGGGACTATGCCAAACCAGAATCCCTGGATGAACAGTGAGACACGCAGCCTCGTCAGCGCCCCTGACACAGCACTTAAATCTGGCAATAGGGATGAACTCAGAACAGCAAGGAACAACCTCAGGCGTGGCATTAGTCAGCCAAGAACAAATATAAACTACAGATTGAAGACCACTTCACCAACAACTCCGACCCTCGCCGCATGTGGCAGGGTATTCAACAATCACAGACTATAAAAGCAAAACCAGCTGTGCGCCCGCTGCTGATGCTTCCTTGTTGAATGAGCAATACATTCTGTGCACGCTTTGAAGCTAACAACTCGGAGCCACACTGCAGGACCACCGCATCTCCTGACGACCAGGTACTCCAACTGTCCAGGGATGATGTGGCCGGATGTGTGGGGAGGGTGGACGCGCAAGGCCGCTGGACCTGATGGCATTCCTGGCCGAGCTCTCAGAGTGTGTGCGCACCAGGTAGCCGGGGTCCTTGCTGGCATTTTTAATGTGTCCCTGGCACAAGCTAGAGTACCCCCCTGCTTCAAGACCACCACAGTCATTCCTGTCCCTAAGTCACCTGTCATCACGTGTCTGAATCACTACCTCCATCATTATGAAGTGCTTCGAGAGGCTGGTCATGGCACACATCAAAGCCAGCATTCCAGACACCATAGATCCGCTCCAGTTTGCCTACCGGACTAACCGCTCCACTGAAGATGCAATCTCCACAGCCACCCACCTTGCACTCACCCACCTTGACAACAGAGATGCGTATGTGAGGATGCTATTCATTGACTTCAGCTCGGCGTTTAACACCATCATTCCTACAAAGCTGGTCGGTAAACTACAAGCCCTTGGTCTTCTCAACTCCACATGCAACTGGATCCTGGATTTCCTCACCGGCAGACCTCTGTCTGTCAGGATGGGAGACCAAACCTCCACTACACTCATCCTGAACACAGGAGCTCCGCAGGGCTGTGTCCTCAGCCCACTCCCTGTTTACCCACGACAGTGTCGCCAGGCATAACACAAATTCCATCATCAAATTTGCAGACGACACTACAGTGGTGGGTTTGATCCACAACAACAATGAGGCAGCATACAGGGAGGAGGTGGAGCTCCTAGCAGGCTGGTGTACCAAGAACAACCTCTGCCTCAACATCAAAAAAAACAAAGGAGTTGATTGTGGATTTTAGGAGACACAACACAAACCACACACTATCTACATTGATGGATCTGCTGTTGAGAGAGTCGAGAGTTTTAAATTCATGGGAGTACACATAACTGAAGACCTATCATGGTCCCTCCACATCTCCTCTCTCATCAAAAAGGCTCACCAACGCCTCCACTTTCTGAGGAGGCTGAAGAAGATCAAGCTGCACCCTCAGATCCTCACTAACTTTTACAGATGGACAGTGGAGAGCTTACTGACCAGCTGCATCACAGTCTGGCATGGCAGCTGGCATAGCAGCTCCACTGTGGCTGACCGCAAGGCTCTCCAGCGAGTGGTGAAAACAGCCCAGCGTATCACTGGAACTGCACTACCACCCATACAGGACATCTTTGACAAGAGATGTCTGAGGAGAGGCCGTTGCATCACCAGGGACCCATTACACCCCAGCCACCACCTGTTTGACCCCCTGCCATCTGGTAGGAGATACCGGACCATACAGTCACGGACCAGCAGAATGAAGAGCACATTCTTTCCAAGAGCTGTAAAGCTAGTGACCCCCACCCCCACACGCTGATTACTAAGCCTGACTATGGACACGGGTTGTGCAATAATGGGAATTTTTTAATGGCACTGCAAGACTTTCGAAGATGGCTATGTATGACGACTTGCACTTCTTATACATAACTTAAAATTTTTTAAAACTCTTTTCTATTCTTTTTTTATTAACTTATTGTGTTTTGTCTTTGTGATTTTATGTCTAGTTGCACCAGAGAGACTGGCAAACAAGACTTTTTGTTGTGCTGGAATGGTGTAGTGACAATAAATTGAATTAAATTGAATTAAAGGGAGATCACCGATTGTCTGTTCAAGATCATAGCGTGTTGGCCTTTCAGTTGGTTTGATCCGTGGTAATATGTATTGCATATGGGGTAGGTAGGAGGTGATTCCAAAAGAAAAGGTCTTGTTTGTTGTTCAGACATGTCATCTGAAGAGCGAAGTTGAGTCCTACAGCCAAAGTTCAGAAGGGCTGTTCAGTAGACTTGGTTTCAAGGGGCCAGTGTTTGAGCCCGTGTTGCTCCGCCCACTCCGAGGTCTGATTGGCTCTTTCCGTCACGTGTTCCCTCCTGCAGGGGGTCCGCAGGAGCCGGCCGTGTCCTCGGCCTCGCCTCCTCCGTCCTTCTCCAGCAGCACGCCCCCAGTGTCCCAGTCCCCCGTCATCGCCTCCACTCCGGTGCCAACCATCACCTCGAACATCCCCACAGTGCAGACCACGCCCGCCGCCCCACCCATGATGCCCGTAGTTCCCCCCGCGCAGCCTGTCATCAAAGTAAGCCCCGACCCCCCTCACAAACGCTCCAGTAGAGTAGAACCACAGCAGTGTGGGTGGAGCTTAAGAAATCTAACGTCGAAACGCTTGTCTTGGTCTTCCTTTAAAATGTAATGCTTCGAGTGTTAAGTTTTGTTGTTTTTTGCCTTATTTCATAACTTAGAAAATTCTGAAAAGCCTTTTTTTTTATTTCTGTTTATGTAATTTTTTTTAAAATTGAAAGATCGAAGTGTACTACACAAGATAGGGAACAATTTACAATAAATAACAAATACAGAGGACAACCCGAGAGGGGGTAAAAAACACATGGGAATCACATAAGTGGAGTTGAAGAGGGGTGCCATTTTAGAAATGCACCCTTTCTCAGCTACATTAGAAACAGAGCTACTTCAGAAATTAAAAATTGTAATAACCGTGAGTGTACGCACACGCTTGGCCATCTTTGTCCCCCGCAGAAGAAGGGCGTGAAGCGGAAAGCTGACACCACCACGCCCACCACCTCCGCCATCACGGCCAGCCGCGGCGAGTCGCCGCCCCCCGTCCCCCCGGAGGCCAAGCCGGGCAAGGCGGCGGCGGCGGGGGGGCGGCGGGAGAGCACGGGGCGGCCCGTCAAGCCGCCCAAAAAGGACCTGGAGGACGGCGAGGCGGCGGCGGCGACGGGGGGGCTGCCGGGGGGGAAGAAGGGCCGGCTGACGGAGCACATGCGCCACTGCGACAGCATCCTGCGCGAGATGCTCTCCAAGAAGCACGCCGCCTACGCCTGGCCCTTCTACAAGCCCGTGGACGCCGACGCCCTGCAGCTGCACGACTACCACGAGATCATCAAGCACCCCATGGACCTCAGCACCGTCAAGGTGTGTGTCCCCCGACACCCCCCCCCCCCCCCCCCCCCCCCCCCCCCCCCCCCCCCCAATTGATTTGGCACGGGTATTACTGGACTGACTCGCCTTCCTGGTGCCGTTCTGTCGACAGAACAACAGGGGCATAGGTGTTCAAATCGACGATCTTTCAAATCGATGAGCCACG
Source organism: Anguilla japonica (assembly GCA_025169545.1). Classification (NCBI taxonomy): domain Eukaryota; kingdom Metazoa; phylum Chordata; class Actinopteri; order Anguilliformes; family Anguillidae; genus Anguilla; species Anguilla japonica. The sequence goes on from CM045896.1 coordinate 35,616,717, forward strand.
TCACCGGCTGTTTTAGGAGTGACTTTAGGCCTAGTAGGGAGTAGATGTTAATTCTGTTTTGTGACTTAACTCTGCATTGGAGCTAACTCAGCTTGTGTGCTGTTTTACATTAAGCTGTTGCATAACTGAATTTATGTTCAAACTCGCATAGGTTTGAACCTGAGTTATGCTGGTGCAACAGGCTTCAGGACTTCACACGGTATTGGGGTCATGTGGAGACTGTAAGCTTAGATGGTTTTTGACTCAGTATTGGGGTTATGTGGAGACTGTAGGCCTAGGTGGTTCTGGACACAGTATTGGGGGTGTGTGGAGACTGTAGACCTAGATGGTTCTTGACACAGTATTGGGGTTGTTTGGAGACTGTAGGCCTGGATGGTTCTTGACACGGTATTGGGGTTGTGTGGAGACTGTAGACCTAGATGGTTCTTGACTCAGTATTGGGGTTGTGTGGAGACTGTAGGCCTGGATGGTTCTTGACACGGTATTGGGGTTGTGTGGAGACTGTAGACCTAGATGGTTCTTGACTCAGTATTGGGGTTGTGTGGAGACTGTAGACCTAGATGGTTCTTATGACTTTAGACAAGTATGATCTCTCATCCTTCTCCTTCCATGTTGTCATGGTGACATTGTCCGTTTCCCGTTTCCAGAAAAAGATGGATGAGCGGCAGTACCTGGACGCCCAGGGCTTTGCGGCGGACGTGCGGCTGATGTTCTCAAACTGTTACAAGTACAACCCGCCGGACCACGAGGTGGTCGCCATGGCCAGGAAACTGCAGGTAGGCCTCGGAATTTATCGCGGGCAAAGTGCAGGGTCGTCTTTTCGTGAAGTTGTCACTTGGCAGCTACTGTGAAACGATGTTTGCAGAGTTGAATATTCACCTGGGATCAGTTTTGTTGGCTTTTGCTTGGATTAGGAACATATTTGCGTTTCCACGTCATACGCTGACCTGAACATTCCGTATAACTAGTGAGAAATCAATACCTATTGAGCTCCAAAAGTTTGGCACTTTCCAGGGTTCCCTGCAGAAATAACCACAGTGACCACAGACTCTCAGCCCTTAAGAACATTAACTTCTGCACCTTCTGACTTTATGTAAATGGACAGAATTCACAAACGGCTTCACGCGTCCACAGGGTAACTTGGGGGAATTTTTGCACAAACGCGTTTCTGTACACCCGTCCCGTCCGCACCCTTCCCCTCTCAGGACGTGTTTGAGATGCGCTTCGCCAAGATGCCGGACGAGCCGGCGGAGGCCAGCCCGCCCCTGGCCCCGCCCGCCGAGGGCGTGGTCAGCAAGAGCCGGGAGAGCAGCGGGAGCAGCGGGGAGAGCTCCAGCTCGGACAGCTCCGACTCGGAGGAGGAGCGCGCCACCCGGCTCGCAGAGCTGCAGGAACAGGTGGGTGCGGAACAGGTGGGTTTCAGAGCCGAGGACCCGGGTCCCAACCGCCCCGAACCGCCCCGGCGCCGGGGGAGGGCCACGCTGTCCTCCCCGACCTCCCCGCCATACACCCCCATCCCAGCATTTAGGCCCTCTTCCCCCTTACAGCTGCTTTACAGAGGGAGGGGGCGCTAGAGAGTATATCTGTCACATGGTTCATCCTCCTGTCCCTTTGCACTATAGCTGCCCCCCCTCCTCTCCCCTTAACACAGCCATGCAGTTCAGTCTTTAAACCCCCCCCTGCCATATTGACAGGACTGAACGTTAACTCTCCACCACGGGGGTGTCCAAATCTTATTTGAAAAGGGCCGGTGTGGGTGCGGGTTTTTGTTTTAGCCCAGCACTACAACACCTGATTCTAATCGAGGTCTTCATCGAAGGCCGTGATTGGCTGAGTGGTTAAATCGGGTCCCTTTTCGGATTAAGATCGGAACACCCTCTCGCTCTACCTCCTACAGCTCTGCATCCCTAGGCGGCTGTTGGCGGACATGGCTTGCGCGCGCTGCCCCGTAGCTTTTGCGCTTTAGCGGATTGTAGCGCTTGTGTTCATGTAAGCGGCGTCACAGCGCAGAGGTAGACTGTCCTAACGTTTGTTGACCTTTTCATGACCTCTGGATGACCCCCCACCTGACTCCACTTTGGCTTTTTTTACCAGCGATTCTCTGTGGAGCGCCCCAAGGGTAACGGGTGCGCCGAGCGTTTTCAGGTGATTCGCCTCCTCCCCCCCCGGTCCCAACTAACTCCTCATTGGTCTGATTTGTGCCCCCTCTTCCCCCCCCCCCCCCCCCCCCTCCCCATCCCCTCGTCCTGTCGTGCCAGCGATAGAGGGGTCCCTAGTGGTGGCGCGGGGGCTTCTGGGTGCAGAGGAGCTTTTGGTCTGTTTTTCCTTTTCCCTCCGGTATCTTGCCTGGGGGGGGGGGGGGGGGGAGGGCGTGGGGGGGGGGGTGGGGGCACAGCCTTCTTTCACTCTGCCCTCCCCGGTCCTGTCCGCATCATTGATTGGTTGGTGTCGCTTGATTGATCTGAGGGGAGGAACAGCTGAAAGGTTTTTTTTTTTTTTTTTTGAAGGGGCCTGTTTGTGATCATTTCCTAATCTTAGCCATGCTTCATAATTTTCCAGCATTACCGTTTTTCTGAAGGTCTCTCTCCCCCCCCCCTTTCATTCTCTTAACTAATTACTGTCTCAGGTTTTGAAGACCTCTTGGAGTGCTTAGTCTAATTCCTCAGCTTCCTGGGTCCTGCAATCACTGTTGGGTTGCAATTAACAGACATGCTGATTTTGTTTTATTTGTTGAAAATATCAGATCAGTACTGCTCTGAGATTTGAAAGCAAAATGAATCACCTGTGATGAGTATTGTCCTTCTTTGATGGGGATACGCCTGCATTTGTCTCACTTGGTGGACCATCGATGTGAAATTAATGCGAAATGACACTTAAGGGTTGATTATCTTGTGCGTTTTGCAGTATCTGATCTTGCTATTCTCAAAATGCGCTCTGTCTCTCCAATCTAAGCATGGCAGTCATACACACAAACAGATGGATGAATGAGATCACTACCAGTTAAAAGTAGAGATAATGCCCATTACTTTCCAAGTTAATTCTTAGTCAAGCACTACGTAAGCAATGAGAATATCACCCTGCAAGAAAGTGCACAGTAACATACTTTTAAAGACCTTTTAAGACTTGCAGTGTACATAGATTGAATGAAAGGTATAAAGATGTGAAACGGCAGATTTTTGCCGTTATTTCAGCTTCAGTGGTGCCGGAGTTGTGTTTCGGTATAAACCCCTCCCCTGCCTCCCTCTCTCCTCAGCTGAAGGCCGTTCATGAGCAGCTGGCCGCCCTGTCCCAGGCGCCGGTAAGTAAACCAAAGAAGAAGAAAGAGAAGGAGAAGAAGAAAAAGGAGAAGGACAAAGAGAAGCACAAAGCGAAGGCGGAGGAGGAGAAGAAGCCCAAGCAGCCGTCCGCCCTGCCGGCCAAGCAGCCGGCCCCGCCCAAGAAGCCTCCGGCACGGAAGGCCAACAGCACCGTCACGGCAACCAGGTACTGCCCCCTTTTACACCGTCGCCGTCATGGCAACCAGGTACTGCCCCCTTTTACCCCGCTGTTGTCACGGCAACCAGGTACTGCCCCCTTTTACCCCGCTGTTGTCACGGCAACCAGGTACTGCCACTTTTTACACCCCCGCTGTCATGGCAACCAGGTAGTGCCCCCTTTTACTCCGCCACTGTCACAATAACCAGGTACTGCCCCTGTAATACCATCATGGCAACCAGGTACTGCACCTGTAACATTGTCACAGCAGCCCGGTTCTGTTGCCTGTTAGAACACCACCACCATCATGGCAACTGGGAATTGTGTTATGAATCGTGTGTTACTGTGGCAACCAGCACACACAACATACACAATCACCCAGAACCCCCGAGCTGAAGAACTGTAATTCGGTCGGCCCTCTCGACGGCGTCCCAGCAACGACCGCGTCGTTAATGGGAGATCCCCCCCCCCCCCGAAATCTGACAGGCAGCCAAAGAAGGGGGCGAAGGGGGGCGAGCGCGAGTCGGAGGACGAGCCCCCGCTGCCCATGACGTACGACGAGAAGCGGCAGCTGAGCCTGGACATCAACCGGCTGCCGGGCGAGAAGCTGGGCCGCGTGGTGCACATCATCCAGGCCCGCGAGCCGTCGCTGCGCGACTCCAACCCCGACGAGATCGAGATCGACTTCGAGACGCTCAAGCCGTCCACGCTGCGCGAGCTGGAGCGCTACGTCAAGTCCTGTTTACAGAAGAAGCAGCGGAAGCCGCCGCGTGAGTCTCCCCTCCCCTCCCCTCCGCTACGCTCCTCTTTCCTCCTCTTCCCTTTCCCCTCCGCTACGCTCCGCTCCTCCTTCCTCCTCTCTTTTCCTCTCTTCCCTTTCCCCTCCGCTCCACTCCTCCTTCCTCCTCTCTTTTCCTCTCTTCCCTTTCCCCTCCGCTACGCTCTGCTCCTCTTGCCTCCTCTCTTTTCCTGTCTCTTCCCTTTCCCCTCCGCTACGCTCCTCTTTCCTCCTCTCTTTTCCTCTCTTTCCTTTCCCCTCCGCTACGCTCCTTCCTCCTCTCTTTTCCTCTCTTTCCTTTCCCCTCCGCTACGCTCCGCTCCTCTTTCCTCCTCTCTTTTCCTCTCTTTCCTTTCCCCTCCGCTACGCTGCTCTTTCCTCCTCTCTTTTCCTCTCTTCCCTTTCCCCTCCGCTACGCTCTGCTCCTCTTGCCTCCTCTCTTTTCCTGTCTCTTCCCTTTCCCCTCCGCTACGCTCCTCTTTCCTCCTCTCTTTTCCTCTCTTTCCTTTCCCCTCCGCTACGCTCCTTCCTCCTCTCTTTTCCTCTCTTCCCTTTCCCCTCCGCCAGCGTTTGAGGCTTAAGGCTCTACGGCGCCCCCCTTGCGTTGGAGCCCGCCGCGTTCTCCTGTAGCCTTCCGGTTAGCTGTAGCGCGCGTCGTTTTCCATGTCGTAAACGAGCACGTTTTTAAAGTTTATTGCAGCAGATGTGTAGTGGTACTTCTGCACTGCTTGGCCTGCGGTTCCTATTTAGCTTATCCTGCAGCTGCTGTCATTTAGCAAGAATTCAGAATGTCAGTTTGGCTCGTCCAGTTCGACTGTCCGTAAAGTTTATATTTTAGATCAACTCAGATTTCCTTTCAGCTCCTGGGGCCTGGTTTTAAAGGTCCATCAGTGAGCTTAGTTTAAAGGCGACTTCCCTCAGTTTGGCTCTGGTGCTGTGTTTTGGGTGCGTGTTTGGTTTGGTGCTGACGGTCCTCCCCCCCCCCCCTCCCCCCCCTCCCCCCCCCCGCAGAGAAGGGCGGCTCGGCGGGCGGCGGCGGCCCCTCCAGGCTCAGCGGGACCAGCAGCTCCTCGGACACGGGCAGCAGCAGCTCCAGCGGCTCCAGCTCGGACAGCACCGACTCCGACTGAGCCCCATCGCCATCGCCAGCCTTTTTACTTCCTGTCTGTTTTTCTTCTTTTAAAAAAAAAAAAAAAAAAAAAAAATCTTTTTTCTGTTTTTCATTTTTAAATGGAACATTGTATGCAGGTGTGGTTGTTTTCCCCTCTGAGACTTATGTTTTATATAAAAGTACAATAAATTAAAAAAAAACAACAAATAAACAAAGCAACGCCACGCCAAAGAACATTTAAGGTTTTTTTAAATGTTTTGGTGGAGACACGGGAACGGTGAGGAGCTTGGTTTGACTTGACAGGGTCGAGGGGAACTTCTCTGGCTTTCAAAGGGAGCGGTCTGATACCAAGTGAACAAAAATTTGTTAAAAAGAAAGAGAATAAAAAAAACGCATTTAAAGATTCTTTAACTGGATGAATGAAAGGAGATTTTTTACTTTTTATTTTTTTTGGGGGGGAAGGACCTTGCCCAGTGAATTAATCTCAGAAAGTCGTTGATCAAAATGGCGCCTGTGTTCAACTTTCTGAAAACGATCTGGCGAAGTCGCGTCTGCGCTTCAGTGGAGTGGAGGGAGTCGTCACGGCAACGTCACCTGGACCCAACCTCTCAGCCAATCGCGTCACACGGTCCCCGCAAACCTCATCACATTCCACAAGTGTCCAACTGTCCATATTCCTGTGCATCGACCCTTTCCTAATTTATTTGACGTCTTTACAAAGAACATGGTTATAATTTGCTCAAACAGCAAGCAAAATAATTTGGTGTTTGCCAACACAAAGAATGAATTTTTGCTCCACTCTACAGAGATCCAGCCCCCCCCCCCCCCCCCCCACCCACTTTCACTGCTTCTTAAGGAGTGTTAGGAGTTGCCAAGAGGCCACCAACGTTAGATCTGTTTCAGATAAGTTAATATGAAGCCATGCAATCTTCAAGTGATTAGTTAGGGAGCAATGCATTGCATCAGTTCACGGTGGCTGGGAAATAAAAAATAAAAAAAGTTTATCCCCACCTTTGTGTTAGGCGCTAAGCTTTCAAGTAGTTAACTTTTCAATCATTTTTTTCTCCTGTCGACACCATACATGGGAAGTGTTTGACCTCGATTCTGTTTGACCATGGACTTTATATAACTGGGATTAGTGGCTGTACAAATATCAAATTTCACTGGCATCGCAAACATGTCATGTAGAGATCTTCACTTGTGTGTTAGAATGTATTTGAGCTGTTTGGGGGGTGTCTGTTCAAATGATGTTTGGGTGTGTCGGTGTTCTTTTTTGGGAAGGGGAAGGTGGCTTTGAGTGTTTCCCAGTTTCTGTTTTAACACGGTGCAGTATTTGTGATTGAATACAAATTTAAAGTGATCCCCCCCCCCCCCTCAGCCAAATGCCTGTGTGTGTCACCAGAGTTGAGCATTGTTGTATAAAATTATTTTTGGGGAATGTGACTGAAGTTTTATTGGTAGAATTGAGATTGCTGTTTTAAGATTTCCTGAGAAGCAGTGCATCGTTTACTCAGTTTCAGCTTTGTGGGATGTTCAACATGTTTTCTGTGTTGCTTTAAAACGGTTAGCTTCCATTTTTGCTGTTTTTTTTTTCTTTTCTTACACCTGAAAGCTCTAAGGTTATATCGCCATGCGTTATCACAAAACCGGATGGTGCATTTGGGTTGTGTGCTTGTGTTACGCGTGTTTTACAAGATAATTTTGGTCTACCCTTGACCTCCACCAGGTCCCCAAATCTCACTGATGAATGTATGAAGTTGTGAATTAGACGGTCGTTTTGCACCTGCTAAGGAAATTGTTCTCATCAACAGTTTGCGGAAACTGCCAAATTAACAGAACGCAGTGTTAATCAATTCTTAAATGATCAGTGTGATACTTGGACCGCTGGTGTGTTCTGCCTTCAAATGACTGGAATGTTGTCACAAAATGGTAGAAATTCTCTGACTTGCGCGGACCGCCCAAACAGGAAGTGGATACGAACGCATTGCATTGTGGTTGCCACTTTTAATGTGAAAAGTGAAAGCAAATCAGTTGCCCCTAGCAACAAGGGTAATATCACCCACAAGTCTTCCTTTCAAGGAATTTTTTTTTTTTAAATTACATGTCTTTGCTAAATGTCAGATATGGCTTCTAAATTACTCCACCTCGTTAAATGGGTTTAAATGTATTATTTTCAAAAATTATATTATTTTTTTTTCCTGCTGCAGCCAGTTTCTACCTTGGTTTGACATATGAAGCTAAATCTGTATAAAAATGCTCAAGGGGGTGAGGTTTGGGTTAACCGTTGTCATGGTAATGAGTCTTACAGCAGTGGCAAACTGCAAAACTCCCCAATTAAATCAGGAAAAAGTGCATTTCTCCATCACACTAATGCTTTCCCATGTACAGCACCCTGATGGGTTGTCCTTTGAATGATGTCACAAGTTTTGAATGATAGAAAATAATTATATATAAATATTATATATAAATATATATATTCGCCACTTTTTAGTTTATTTTAGGCCCCTATCAAAATGCTATTATAGTTCATTTTATATAAAACAAAATTAAAAAAACAAAAAAAACAAAGTTTACTTTTTATGTATGATGTGCATGCAGGCTTATTGAAACTTTCTTATACCCTTTTTTGAGCTGTTTATAGTAACTTTCTGTAAATGTCAGACATTGAAAAGATGGAGGATTCTGTGTAGATTTAGGTTTGTGTACTGCAATATGGGCCCTGGGGGGTTGGGTTGGGTTGGGTTGGGGGGAGGCGGGGGGGAGGGGTTGTGTGGGTGGTGGAGGTGACCCTGGAGAGGAATTTGAAGCTAATATCAGATGTAACGGGTAACCTGGAGACTCCAGGCCAAATGGTTACTTTTCTTTTTTCATAAATAAACTACAAAAAACCTATTACTGTGTGCCCTGTTACTGCTTGACGCTTCTGCCCCAGAAGTGAACGTGTTGGGTGGCGTTCTGTTTCGAGGCTCTGTTTGCTCCGGTGTTGGCTCTGTTGTCACCGTGTTTCAGATAGGACCCAAATCAGCCTGGTCTTACGTTGTGGTTTCCCAACTGTTATTTGAGCTATGTGGCAATAATATCTTGACTTGATTGATTGATAAATTGACAGGCAAAATTTCATTGAAGACCAAAATGACAACTGTCGAAATCTGGTTAACGCAAAGTCTGCCCGCGGGAAACGACGGTTTAAATCAGAAAAATGGCAATGAGTAGAATCCGTTATGAGTAAATTTAAATTTCAGAAACTTGTACACACTCACGGTCAGTTACCTTAACTGATGCAGGTCGGAGTGCAACAAAGACCCCCCGGCAGGCATGGCCTTGTCTTAAATTTTCCCTCTGAAAAGTTACCAGTGTCTTTTCATTAATGTGTCTGCGCGCGTAGTTTGCAGGTGTGGAGTCGGAACCATGGGCATGTTTGAGATTGCCTGGAAGAAGCACTACTCAGAGTGTCTGTCTTCAAAATACATTTGAATTCATGTGGTCCGAGACTTTGCGTTCTAGAGGGAAACTGGGATTTCTCCTGGACCGTCACAGTGGATAAACTGCAAAAAGTTTAATCGTTTTTGTTTTACATCAAATGTCTGGCTGGAATACTGGCTTGCATTCACCTAACATGGGCGGTGTAGTTGGGATTTCCTGAAATTCACTGAACAGTCACGAATCCAAACTCCGACAATCTGTTAGGTTTCATATAATTTAAATTTGAAACCTAGGACTGTAAAGCATTTCAATTGTATATGGAATTTGATTGGTTCGTGGTGGCCACGTTTCTTCAATGATGCTACGAACACACGTGGTACGGCGCACCCAGAGGCCCGTGGATGCTAAACTTCATGTCAGTCAGACCAGCTGTTAATGATAAGAATATTTTCGAGTCTTTTGCACTACACTGAAGTATTTATGAAATTAGGAAACTATTCTGACTCGTCATATGTTCGATATATTTTTTTAAGATGAGCAGTGCGGCAAAATATGGATCGCCGAGCCACTGAAACAATTGTTTTCTATAATCTTATTACAAATCAATCTGGAACAGGCACACTTAGCGGTAAGTAAAGTGTGCATGATATAAAATACCACCGAATATTAAATAATACGCATGTTTTAGTGTGTGATTAATGGAATACAATGGCCACAACTCGTCTCTATACGAAATAACAGTAGGTGCATATTATTAGTATGTTTTCTATGAAATACAGTACTTGGCCACCGCTGGTCCGATTCTGTACACGTCATAGCTAGACACCGCCTTTCCACGCACGCGCACTGGCTTTCAGTTGCCACATTCCGCGCCTGAGCACCATTGCTGATATATTCTTTCATTGCTGGTTGGATATAGAAAGAAAAGGTGGATTATATTCGGTTTAGTATACCCAAGGCAGAATTCGCACCACCGCTTCGCCCGGTGCGTTTGGGAAGAAGAAGCACGACGTCTCACCAGCACGCAGACCGTGAGTAAATGTGCGTTTATTGTTTGGAGTGGCTAGCTGGCTAGCAGGACAGTGCAGTGCATGTGTAAAAAAGAAAGGAAAAAGATCCCAAGCGTGAATTTGATTTACCAAGTTGGGGGATGGGGTGTAGACCGGGGAAGGGCAGCACGCCAGTAGCGGTTTAGCGATTCTGATTAATTTAACACTGCAGTGTTTATGAAGTCTGAATGTTAACATGAGAGGCAACATAGGTTGCTAACACTAAACCAGTAGCATGTCTGGTCAGCTGCACGGGATCAGGGATGCTATTGATGACCATTAGCTTGGTAGCATTTTAGCATTTCACATTATCAGGCCTTGTGAATCCTTAAAAAAAATTAATCTCAGACAACTGTCCGCTGGTGATTTGGCTCAAAGGAACTAGTCCACTTCTCGTAGTCTCCTTGATTGTAGCCAGTGAATGTATTGCTAAATGTGAATGAATGTAGTGCAGCACCCGGGGGTGTTTCTGTCATATGCAAGCTTGCTAGGTGGACTTTTTTTTGGCAGTAAGCTTGGCAACTTTCTGGACTGACCAGCGAGCTCTGAGTGCGGTGATCGCGCATCGAATATCAGCTCGCTGTACTGGCGACATTGTGCACCCCCAGTGTAACATTCGCTAGCCTTAGGATGACGTTCATTTCCCTTCGTGCGTATTTTCATAAGTTTCTATGACGGCGGAACTGGTTTAGGATGTCTAAGTTGCCGCTTTAGCCAGGCAGGGATCGTGACAAGAACCGTGACTTGTCAGCGCGTTTAGGGGGTCTGTTTGCATTTTAATAAATATGTTCTGGTGATTTAGGTGCTATGTTATAGTTGGCCGAAGCGAAAGGTGCTTCGGTGTGTCCCAAAATTGTGCAGAGCAGAACAGCCCCCCCCCCCTCCCCCGCCCGATAGGGCGAAGAGTAGGGTTGATCTGGGAATATAACCTGTCAGTTGACCTTTTATCTGGAAACCTCTCATGTAAATATAGCGCAATGGTTAAAAAAAAAAAAACTATGACGAGTTATGAACTTGGAATACCGTATACCCGTGGACATTTGGAGAGTCTGCACAATATGGAAATTTAGGGAAGAACATTGGTTTGAACATCTTCAATTATCTTGTGAGAACGTTGCAGAGCAGCACACACGCACGGGGAGTGTCGCAATGATGATGATTAGGTGGCAATTTTCTCGTTATAGGTTGCATGACCTCATCAACGTTCATTCTAACAAAAAAACCCTCTCAAACATGATCGTGCATGTGGATCCATGTACAGCGTGTGTTCGTCGGCATGGTCTTTCTGTGGCATCTGGTCTATTGCGGGTTTATGAATGGCAGACTGTAACTATGCGAAATAGTGTGTTCTGTTAGGGTGGATACCACAGTCACGCTTTTACCGTATATTAATAATCCTGCTCCATATCAAGATGCAGAAAAGCACAATTACCAGGATGTCATATGGTGTCAGGAAACTGTGCCTTTTGAGGAGTTTACGATGTATTTACAAATGCACTAAGGTAGCAGTTACAGCCAAACGGAGCGCGTCAGTAATGGGCCGGGAAAGGGAAAGAGGGAAATTCCATGTGTATTCAAATGGAAGGGCATCGCTAAACGTTTTATGCAGAGCGTGATGGGAGGACTAGCCCGGAGGTGCATGATGGGACTCCACCTCCCAGTAGCCCTTTTGCGAAACTTTCTATAACACTGCCTAATGACTCTAATGCTAGCCGGACTGGGACTGTAATACTCTATGACTGGGACTGTAATACTCTGTGACTGGGACTGTAATACTCTGTGACTGGGACTGTAATACTCTGCTCTATGACTGGGACTGTAATGCTCTATGACTGGGACTTAAGTTCAGGTTTATTTATATGGTACATTTCATACACATGGAAATGCAGTGCGCTTCACACAAAGTGCACACTTGCATATACACATATAAAGAAATACATGAAATATAGGCCCTACTTGTAAAATTATGCCTTCCACAACCACCCTTCCCCAGCAAGCACATTAGTCAAAAGCCATGCAGTAAAAGAAAGTTTGAGCCCACTCGTAAAGGTGAGAGTTGGAGCCCATCTTAAGTAATTCCTGTAATGCTGCATGACTGAGACTAACACTGTGTGACTGGGACTGTAACTCTGCGTGACTGAGACTAACACTACGTGACTGAGACTGTAACTCTGCGTGACTGAGACTAACACTGTGACTGAGACTAACTCTACGTGACTGGGATTGTAATGCTTCATGACTGAGTCTGTAACACTAGGTGACTGAGACTGTAACTTTATGTGACTGAGACTAACACTATGTGACTGGGACTGTAACGCTGCATGACTGAGACTGTAACACTAGGTGATTGAGACTGTAATGCTGCGTGACTGGGACTGTAATACTGCGGGACTGTTGCTTTGACAGTTTGTCAGGTTGCTGTGTTTTTATTGTAGTCTGGCAGTTCTCTTGCGGTCCGCTTCACCAGCTGCGTTACCATGGCAACGGAGGAGAAGAAACCAGAAACGGAGGCTTCTAAGACGCAGTCTGCATCATCTACTTCTGGCAGTCAGACTAAGGTAGGGCCCCCAGTACCTGAGTGAGCCTGTTTCAGCTTCAGTAACAATGCCCCACTACCTGAGTGAGCCTGTTTCAGCTTCAGTAATAATGCCCCAGTACCTGAGTGAGCCTGTTTCAGCTTCAGTAATAATGCCCCAGTACCTGAGTGAGCCTGTTTCAGCTTCAGTAATAATGCCCCAGTACCTGAGTGAGCCTGTTTCAGCTTCAGTAATAATGCCCCACTACCTGAGTGAGCCTGTTTCAGCTTCAGTAACAAGGCCCCACTACCTGAGTGAGCCTGTTTCAGCTTCAGTAACAAGGCCCCACTACCTGAGTGAGCCTGTTTCAGCTTCAGTAATAATGCCCCAGTACCTGAGTGAGCCTGTTTCAGCTTCAGTGATAATGCCCCAGTACCTGAGTGAGTTTGTTTCAGCTTCAGTGATAATGCCCCAGTACCTGAGTGAGCCTGTTTCAGCTTCAGTGATAATGCCCCAGTACCTGAGTGAGCCTGTTTCAGCTTCAGTGATAATGCCCCAGTACCTGAGTGAGCTTGTTTCAGCTTCAGTAATAATGCCCCAGTACCTGAGTGAGCCTGTTTCAGCTTCAGTCATAATGCCCCAGTACCTGAGTGAGCCTGTTTCAGCTTCAGTCATAATGCCCCAGTACCTGAGTGAGCCTGTTTCAGCTTCAGTAATAATGCCCCAGTACCTGAGTGAGCCTGTTTCAGCTTCAGTAATAATGCCCCAGTACCTGAGTGAGCCTGTTTCAGCTTCAGTAATAATACCCCAGTACCTGAGTGAGCCTGTTTCAGCTTCAGTAACAATGCCCCACTACCTGAGTGAGCCTGTTTCAGCTTCAGTAATAATGCCGCAGTACCTGAGTGAGCTTGTTTAATATAGTTTGTAATATGCTGGGTCTTATGCTGGTCTTTGCTTGGCCACTTAAAGTTTCTGTTCCAGTAGAGTTTTGTTCATTGGTAGAGGTATGATTCATAAATAGGTGCACAAGGCCACAGTCTCCCATCTCCTTGACCTGCCCTGCCGTGCCCCACCCTGCTACGCCCTACCCTGCTCTGTCCTGCCCGCCCCGCCCTGCCTCAGCTACAGCCATCAGTAAAGCGGTATTCATCTGTTGCTCCTCGGCTTGTCTGCAGTCCGCCCCCGTGAAGCCCAACTACACGCTGAAGTTCACGCTAGCCGGCCACACGAAAGCCGTGTCCTCAGTGAAGTTCAGCCCGAACGGAGAGTGGCTGGCCAGCTCGTGTGAGTACCCCCCGCCCCGCCCCGCCCCCGCCCCCCACATTGTAGTTGGTTTTGCATCACCCATGGGATTGGTTACATGAAGCCCTGGCATGGTCAGGATTATATTCCAGATTCATGACATGGGGTGCATGCAGCCCCCATAAAAGAACAGTTCCAAATGTACTTCTCTCATTATTTGTGGGTCGAACTTTTCCAGTGGTAACCAACCCTGTTCCTGGAGATCTACCATCCTGTAAGTTTTCCATTTCAACACTAATTTGGCGCAGCTGATTCTGCTAATTAGCAGCTCAGTGAGATCTATAGCTGTTGAAGGAGGTGTGCTTTGTTGGAGTTGGAGTGAAAGCCTACAGGGCGGTAGATCTCCAGGAACAGGGTTACCACTGATGTATTCCAGTCTCAGGCTTTGTTAAATGATTCTGTTCACATTAATCAAGAAGATTGAATTCTGCATCTTAATAATTTAATATTTTCAGTCTTTGTTTTATAGTTCTCTGTGCATGGTTTCACATTTTAAAGCAGGCGCACACTGTGGTGAGGGTGCACACTAAGGGTGTGTTGATTTGTGCAGTTTGTGTGGTAAAATGGCCGCCTTGGGTAAGTGAGCTCTTACCCCATAGACTTTCACTGCCTCCGTTAAGGGGGAGCGATCGGCACCGGGGCGGCGTCCACGGGGAGCTGCTTTTATTTCCTCCCTAAATCACCCGCTGGGAAAGCGGCGTTCGCCTGCCATAACGGAATCCGGCAGAGGGAGGCCGCCGCTCGTAATCCTCAAACACGCTTTTTAAGAAACCCGGAGAGACGCTTCGCTGGACGAGCCCTTTTTCTGGCTTTGTGCGGAACACGGTTCTTTACAAGCACTGAGTGCGGGGGTCAGGGGTGCGAGCAAGTGTGGGTTTATGTTTACTTGTATTGCCGGAGGAAATAAAACAGGAAGTGCTTTGTTAATGGAACACATCCTGTGATTCTACACTTTATTTTCAAGCTGGACAATTTAATGTAGTCTGCCAATTGATGATAATAAAATAATAACAGTAAGAAAGCATTTATTTTAAGTTTTACATTGTGTGTTATATTCTGAGGACACAGGACTAATGAAATGTTATATTCCACCACTATGTATTCTATGTTAGCGAACGCCAACATAGACGCCAACAGTTCAAATATTGGTTGTGAAAAGATATAATGTGGTGGAAAAACATGACCTGCTTTTGCTCTTTCTTGCAGCGGCTGACAAACTGATAAAAATATGGGGAGCGTACGACGGAAAGTTTGAGAAAACGGTGTCTGGACACAAACTTGTGAGTTGAGGAATTCCTTTGTTCCGTTGGCTGTCTGAAACTCTGTCTGTTAGTTTCTTTTGAGATATGGATTGTGTTGTTCATGTTTTTTTTTTTTTTGGTTGATTGCATTACATTACAGACATTTGGCAGACGCTCTTATCCAGAGCGACGTACAACAAAGTGTACGTTTGTGGCATTAAACTTCACCAGTGGTTTTATAATAAGATTTTTTGTAAGTTTTTTACTTCCATGGTGGCCGTGGCACATTTGCTACTTGTGATTGGCCATTTGCTACATGTGACGTGTCTGAGCGAATCGTAGACGAGGCGAGCCGTGTGCAGAGACCGTAGGGCCCCGCCTCATTCTCAGTCGCTCTGTGAGTGACGCATCTTGTCTTCCCGCAGGGGATCTCGGACGTAGCCTGGTCGTCGGACTCCAACCTCCTGGTCTCCGCTTCGGACGACAAGACGCTTAAGATCTGGGACGTGAGCTCGGTGAGGGGGCGAGGCTGTGAGGAAATAACGGGGGGGGGGGCGGGTGCCAAAAACTGGAAACTGGGGGTGCTATGCCAGTGAAACTCTGTCCCGGTCAACAGAGTGTTAAACAAGCTTTTTTCATTGTGTAATCACCTTAAATAGCGCTTCCATTTTTCTTATTTTATCACTAATGGTCTGCTGTTTACGTAGTACATTAGAACCCTTCATTCTGTTACCAGGCGCATTTTTGTATCTAAAAGCCAAACATATTTTTTAATAAAGCATCCTGCTTTTTTTTTTTTTTTTTTTTTGCCTGTGGTTGCCGCATCCCCATGGTAACAGCTGGGTAAAAACAGTGATTTCTGAATTACCATGGTAACTGCCGTGCGCTACCCTTCACGAGCTGAATGCGCTCTTTGTGTCAGAGCCTAGCGACTGAGGGAGAAGGGGCGTTCCTCAGACTATGACACCCTCGCTTCACGCGCGGCTTGCTGTCTCCCTGTCCCGTTTCCTTCCGTAGGGAAAGTGCCTGAAGACGCTGAAGGGCCACAGCAACTACGTCTTCTGCTGTAACTTCAACCCCCAGTCCAACCTCATTGTGTCCGGCTCGGTGAGTCCGCTTTGGGCGCCGGGTTCATCGTGTTGGGGTGGGATACGGAGGGATAGCGTACAGCTAGCCTACAGAACAGCTATGTGATGACCTTCAAAGACCTAGAGCAGTGGCTCTCCAACCCTGGCCCTGGAGAGCTACAGGGTCTGCTGGTTTTTGTTTGCACCTTAAAATCAGCACCCAATTGAGATCCAAGACACCAGGTGAGTAGAGTTAACTGTGTAATCAACTGCTCTAATTGATTCATGAAGTGCAGAGTCACTATGAAAACCAGCAGACCCTGTAGCTCTCCAGGACCAGGGTTGGAGACCACTGACCTAGGCCTAGACCCACCACGGAAAGTTTTAAAATGAATGTGGAGTGTGGAGGGCCTTTCTCTGTTTTGTGTGCGAGTCTTTTTAAATGTGTTTTGTTTGGCAGACCCATCGGGGCCCAGCAGGCAGGGAGAAATGAGAAACGGGAAGATTTGTGTGTTCGATTGCCATTTATTTTCCAAATCCTCGCCTGTTTTTTTGGGGGAAAATGGGAGAGTTGAGGGTGTGTGTGGCATGTAAGCAGGGGGTGTGTGACATGTGTTGGTGGGGGTGTGAGTGGGGGGGGTGTAGGTGGGGGGGTGTTGGTATGGGATGCGTAGGCAGGGGGGTGTGTTGGGGGGGTGTGTTTGGGGGGTGTGTAGCGGGAGGGTGTGGTGTGTTTAGACGGGGGGGTGTGTCAGAGATGTGTGTGACGTGCGGTTTCTCGACAGTTTGACGAAAGCGTGCGGATATGGGACGTCAAGACAGGGAAGTGCCTGAAGACCCTGCCTGCCCACTCCGATCCAGTATCAGCGGCAAGTCCCCCTTACTTCCCGTACAACCTACCACCTCCCCCCCTCTCTCCTTTCTCCCTCTCTCTCTTTCCTCTCTGTCCCTCTCCCCTTTCTTCTTTTTCTCCCTCTCCTCTCTCTCTTCCTCGCTCTCCTTTCTCTCCCTCTGTCTCTGTCTCTCTCTTCCCCCATCTGTGTGTATAGTGTTTGTGCCCACGGTAGATGGTATAGCAGAAATGGTGTACATTTTTTCTGTAGTTCCTGGCTCTGTGTTGCTGTGGCTACACAGGTGGCTTTTAATCACTGCTGTACCGACCACTGGTGCAATTTCAGCGTCACTTCGTGTGACTGATTGTAAAAATGATCTTTTCAATCCTTCGAGTCAGAAGCTTGTGCAAAATTCCCCATTCAAATGATGAATGACATTTTCTGGCTGTGAGTAACTGAGCATCTCAAGATCCTGAAAGTATGTCATTCGAAGCTGCTGGCTGTGGGCATTATGTCACTGGTTGCTGTCGTGAATATTAATGAAGGGGTGTGGCCAATGGCAGCACTGGGGGGGCAGGTTCTGTCCTTGGCCACGCCCCCCCTTATTAACATTGATGAATTAATATAGCAATGGAAATTCCCAGTGACCAACCAGGACCACCTACAATGTGGAAGTAGGAGGGACTGAGGTTTGGAGACTGTGTGTGGGGTGAGGCGGGGGGGGGGGGTGTGCAGCCTGTGGGCCCAACAGTGACGCCCCGCTCTCCTGCCCTGCTTTCCAGGTCCATTTCAACAGAGACGGCTCTCTCATAGTGTCCAGCAGCTACGACGGTCTCTGGTGAGGGGGGCTTCAATCCTTTATTCACTCATTTACACACGCATTTACCAATCATAATGCTCACACTGCACGTACCAATCGTATCGCTCACACTGCACGTACCAATCATAATCGCATAATGCTCACACTGTACCAATCATAATGCTTTACCAATCATATCGCTCACACACTGCACGTCACACCGCATTGTACCAATCATAATGCTCACACCGCATCAATCATATCGCTCACACTGCATGTACCAATCATATCGCTCATCGCACTGCACGCACCAATCGTATCGCTCACTGCACGTACCATCATATCGCTCACACCGCACGCACCAATCGTATCGCTCACACCACATGCACCAATCGTATCGCTCACACCACACGCACCAATCGTAATGCTCACACCACACGCACCAATCATATCGCTCACACCGCACGCACCAATCATATCGCTCACACTGCACATACCAATCATATCGCTCACCCTGCATGTACCAATCATAATGCTCACACTGCACGCACCAATCATATCGCTCACACTGCACATACCAATCGTATCGCTCACCCTGTACGTACCAATCATATCGCTCACCCTGCACGCACCAATTATATCGCTCACACGGCATGTACCAATCATATCGCTCACACTGCACGTACCAATCATATCACTCACACTGCACGTACCAATCATAATGCTCACACTGCACGTACCAATCATATCGCTCACACTGCACGTACCAATCATATCGCTCACACTGCATGTACCAATCATATCGCTCACACTGCACGTACCAATCATATCGCTCACACTGCACGTACCAATCATATCGCTCACACTGCACGCACCAATCCTATCGCTGATGCCGCTCACTTAAGGTCCTGAACTGTGGCCTTTGGCCAAGCCTTTAATTTATTAGACTTTAATGCTTAGCTGAATATGTGTATGACAGCAGGGCATGGCACACGATGTGCTCTTTTGAATATGCCTCCGCGCCCTGATGAGATTGATGGGCAGAACTGGGGAAACTCAATCCTCTGTTTGTTTTTAACAGTCGAATCTGGGACACGGCGTCGGGACAGTGTCTGAAAACGCTCATCGGTAAGAACAGATGTTATTTACCTACTTAGTTTGCTCAGTGAAGATAACTCTGAAAGGCCTGAAAGAGCCCTCTGCGTAAACGTATCCACGCTCGGATGCGTATCCTAAAAAGGGCTTTTTCAGTACAGCGTAGCGCGGAGCGGAGCGGGCAAACTAGGAGAACGTTTTCATTTTGACCTCGCTCACCTGAGACGGGCTCAGGAGTGTCGCCTGCCTGTTCCGCACAGTCTGATTTAATGAAGAAAAACAAACAGTCGGAATGTTCCGGAACCGCCCGTCCCACTTACTGGTCGCCAGGCCGCGGATGTGCTCCCGCCGTTACCACGGCGGGGTCCGCTCTCTCTAAACCCCGCCCCCTTTTGTGTCCCGTCAGACGACGACAACCCGCCGGTGTCCTTCGTGAAGTTCTCCCCCAACGGGAAGTACATCCTGGCCGCAACTCTGGATAAGTGAGTGAGGGACGCGCCTTCCACACCTCTCACGCCTGCTGTCCGTCTCGCCTATGGCGGGGGGGGTGGGGGGGGGGTTTGTGGCGGGAGGAGGGGTCACAGGGCTGCTGTATCTATGTCGTACTACGCGGGGCGCTCCCCGCTAGACCAGTGTGCACTTGGAGTGAGGCGGCTGCTCGGAAGGCCCATAGGGCCATTATGTGAGGTGATGAATCCATTGAAAAATGCAGATTTATTACACCGCATTTCTGCTCAAAATGTACCTCATAAATGTGTGATAATGCTTCAGAGTCTTGCATTAATAAAGCCACCAGCATTTTACTGTTTGAGGCAGCTCGCCAAAACATTATAATCTTCATTTAAATCTTCTGTCATCTGCAGTGATATTCATTCAAAAACACACTTTGGTATGAATGTCATTGCAACGCATCAGAAATGCATAAATGAGCTTTGTCAGGGTCTTTGTGTTGGGTAGTGATTGGGATGTCCAGCTAAGCGCTTTCCCTCTGATTTATTTTGTAGAGATGCACAGAAAACCGTTCTGTTTTACTGATACCATTAACACATTTTCACAGAACGTGCAGGCGTTAGTGGTGCTAGCCCTGGTTAGAAAACGTACGTCGGCTAACGCTTGTGCCTCTGCCTTCTCTACAGCACGTTGAAGCTTTGGGACTACAGCAAGGGAAAGGTCAGGATTCAGAACTTTTAAACATTCATATAATCCTCTTACAGCATATTAACGACCGCATTATTATCCAACTGATATTTATGTTCAATATGGAGATAGACCGATTGATTTACTGTAATAGCCCTGTATTTCAGTGTTATTCCACCGTTTATTTCACATCCTCGATCTGCTTCCCTTATTCTGATGCGTGCGTTTCTCTCTTTAGTGCTTGAAGACGTACACCGGCCACAAAAATGAGAAGTACTGCGTGTTTGCAAATTTCTCCGTCACCGGTGGAAAGGTGTGTGGGTTGGACGTTCTTTTGTCATAATAATAATAATAATAATAATAATAATAAACTGTTACGTCTCTGATGCGTTATAGTGAATGTGTAATACAGGAATGTATTTAATGAGTGTCATGCAACAGCTTGCCCAATTCTGTTGAGGCCAAATGTTTGTTGGTTGGAATGTTGTTGGCCTGAATTGGCCCAGTGTTAAAACTCTGTTGTGTAAAGTTTGTGGTGTGTGTGTGTGTGTGTGTGTATATCTGTATCTGTTCATCTGCTCCTAGTGGATCGTCTCCGGCTCGGAGGACAACATGGTGTACATCTGGAACCTTCAGACCAAGGAGATCGTACAGAAACTACAGGGTCACACAGGTGAGGGAGGGGACAGGTGGGAGGGGCGTGGCACCTGACTCAGGCTGTGGGCTGTTCGATAGGCCCTGGAGAGTGACTGCTGTTCCATAAAGAAGTTCACCTGTACCCCTGAAACCTGCTCATGTGTTTAATTAGGCCATTTCTACTATCTTATCAGCTTTACTGTCTTATGAAATTTATGTGAAATTGTGGCGTTTTTATTTTATAACTTTTGTGTGCCGTCCCCTTTGCCAGGAGTCTGTTGTGAAAGATTTTTTTTAAATCAGTGCAACTATCCAAGTTAAATAAACGATAAATACAACATATAAAAAATTAAGCAGACCGTGTATCAAAAATATGTCATTGTAGATACTGTTTAATTCTTTATGTAAATTTGACTACCAGAGAGGTGGCATCTGGGTGAAGGTCTCTAACCAAATCTCTCTCTGCCTGTTTGTCCGTCTCTCTGTCCGTCTGTCTCTCTGTCTGTCTGTCTGTCTGTCCGTCTGTGTAGATGTTGTGATCTCGACGGCCTGCCACCTCACAGAGAACATCATCGCCTCGGCGGCGCTGGAGAACGACAAAACCATCAAACTGTGGAAGAGCGACTGCTAAGCCCTGAGATCTTTTTTTTTTGTTCCATTTCATTTTGTATTATTTTTTCCCCCTTTTTTTATTATTTGTAAATGGACTTTTCACCATAGAGATCATGCTTGACCCACACCCCCCCCCCCCCTTTACGTATGGGGATAGGGCCAGGACAGAGGAACAGCTAGAGCGCCAGGCCCAAGCCCAGAACAAAGTCCCCGCCCTCCCATATCCATCGCACCCCCCTTCTCCGCCACCCTCATGGAATGCTCAGAGTCTTCTGAACCTCACCTCAGTCTTATTTAAACTGCGAATCAAGTCTTTGTTTTATGATAAATCCAATAAACGCTTGCCGTAGACAGTGGAAATAGAAGCACTTCGTTCTACTCCATGTGGAAAAAATAGTATACTCAGTGTACTCGAACCATAATTATATAAACTTTAATTATACTTCAGGTATTCTGAAGTATAGAATAGTATACTTAAGGCATACTTCAGCGTACTATTTCTTCAGAGGAGACAGCTGCTTTTGCAGAGTCACTGTTAAACTCCGCCCACTTCTCTATCCTGGAAAAGACGCATCCTGCGGGTGTGATGGTAGCACAGGCAACCACAGAATAGAAAAGGCATCTAAAAAAGAACTCTGTACAACAAGAGTTAGCACTTTGCACCCAGTGACAGTTTGGGACCTCATCCTCTGTCTGTGTGAAAATAAAACATGGACTACAGTTACATAGACCAGCATGGCTTTTCCCTTAGAGGGGGAACCTTTCCTAGGATACAATGTGTTGTAGTTTATTAAGAGCAGGATGGAATGTGTTTCTACAAAATCTACCAGCATACAGTATATTAGTATTGTAGTGAAAAGCAGGACTGCTTTTCCTGTAGAAGGAAATCTCTCTCCCATGATGCATTGTGTTTCAAATGTAGTGGGTGTGGCGGGCTGAGTGACATGAAAGAAGTCTTAACATGATCCTCAGTAAAGTGAGGCATTAGACGTACCATAGCATGACCAGACAAGAAAAGCCCTTGCCAGATTAATAAATGCCTTGTACGTCCGACCAAAGGCCTTTTCCTGGTTTTGAGTCTTAACAGAACCACTAGCTGCCTGTCGAAGGCCTTCAGCGAGCCTTCGTGTCTGTGCGTCTGGCGGTCGGACGAATTCCTGTGGGACGCTAGTAGGATCCGTCTCGTCTGGAAACCGTACTTGCTTAAGAGAAGCCTGTAAACAGGAGTGGCATCCTTGCTGGCTGTCCGCTAAGCATTTGCGCTACCGCGATTTTGTATTGGGAATCATTTTATTTCTTGAGCTGTTCACGGTATGGCCGAGTGTTTCTGTTCGCATTTCTGTGGCTGTTAGTAATTTGTGTGTTTCTAGAGAACGGGCGCATTTCGGAGAGATACAGGCCCTGTGTCCTCCGCGAGATTCGCGCCCCGTAGAGCTCAAGGGTCCGGTGGAACGCGGTCACCAGTAGACGGTATTTTTTTGTACAGTTTTTAATTTTATTGAATTCTGACGACTTTGCTCCGCTGTATATGAGCTGCCGTAGGCTGTTGAAAGCCGTGATGGCGGCTCTTCCTCCCGGGTTTCGGACCGCTTTGGTTTGTAAAAGGATTTGTGTTCTTTTAACGGGGCCGTAGCTCCGGTTTTGTGTTCTTTAACGGGGCCGTATGCTTCGCCTCGCATCTCAGAGCCACTTTGCTTTCAGCTACAGCTAACCAGTGTCACAAATTTGAAAAAAGAAAACCGTTTTTCTTTCTCTGCTAACTGCTCTGTTCTGCTACTTGGATGTCCGCTGTGTGTGTATGTAGCGTGCTTGCGCAGGTTTACAGATAATGCATATTTCATAATTTTATAGCACGTACAATTTTTTTTTTTTTTTCGAGACTGGGGATTTCTGTGGGTAGGTATTGGATAGTTAGGCTCATAGATTATAACCATTCAGAGCGTCGTTCTGACTGACAGGCTTATCTGCAGGCTTATGGGGATGATGACACGTTTGCCGGTTACTGGAAATTCCTCCCCGTATTTTGACCTTTCTGGCTTGAAAGGATTTGCAGGAAAAGCACAACTGTACGGCCTCGTGGCCTGTTATTATTGCGGCGTTATTCTTCAACTGTCATCAGTGTCAACACGCCTTTCCTCTCTGACTTTGAGTGCCAATTTAGGTGTCAATCTCCCAACAGACCAACAAACAAACATGTACCAGCAGGTAGCGTATGAGAGTTTGCGAGAGCGTCCTCCAACCCATGTGACATGCTGAGTCACATGAGTGCATAAAACGCTGCTGATTGGCTCAGTGATCATATCAGCCTCGTGATTATTGAACAAGTTTCCATTTATGAATCCATTCCAGTTTGGTTTTATTCTACCAGCTTTTTGTAGTGTTCTTTTTTTTTTTTACCAAACATCTTTTCAAGGAACAAATTGACGTGCCAGCTGATAGTTCTTGTCTGTATTTCTCATGTCAGGCGCTAGTACTTCTGGCAAAGTTTCTATAACGGGTGCACAACAAGGGCCGATCCGTTTCAGGATTTTGTGCCAGCTTCTCTACTTAATTATTCAATTAGCTCAATCATATCTTGATCTGAAAATTGCATAAGCACCAGCTACAGCTGCACACTGCAAGCGTATCCTAAAGAGTTTACTGTTACTCAAGTCCAGGAGTTAACCAGCCTAGTTTATAGAGCTGTCAAAAAACTAAAACTAAGGTTGGTTAAATTGGTTGGAACAAAAACCAGCATGCACACCGGCCCTGCAGGAGCGGAGTTGTGCACCCCTGTTCTATAACAAAATCCAGTGTCACCGCCTCATTTTTAATGGTCATTTTAAGCAGGGTAACTACCAACCTTAAACCCAGTGCTGCTTTTCAGTTGTGTTTGGAACAGTCCTACCAAAAACTGGGGTGCTGTGGACCCAAGAATCGTACTGTGCATACAGTAATGCTATGTTACTGGCCTTCGTGTGGAATTACGCCTCTCCTGAGGTGATATGACGCTTACTGGAGTGTACAGGGGTGACCGATGGTGTGGCTTCCTCAACCCTGTGAGTTGAGCAGCTATTTGCTGTCATTCACTGTCCTGTAGGAGCCAGTCCAAAGACTGCTTTCCATTGGCTCTGATTTGTGAGTCATTGAAAGCATGCAAGAGCTGCACTCGTATATAGCGGATTTATTTCTCATTTCTTTCATTTTCCCCCCCACTTTCTTCGTAATTGGCAGTTGGCCTGAAGTTATTGTTGAATCTGAGCAAGGAGCCCTGTAAGCGTGTACACTGCCCCCTGTGGGCCAGAGACTGAATTACACACTACAGGCCTTGTTGCCCACTATAAGAGACCTAGAGTAGGTCAGAGGACAGGCGTCTTTTTAAATTTGATTTTTTTTTGCCTATTTTTTTATACAGTATTTCCCAATTTGGGTGGCCTATGACAGTTGTATTCGCTGCCCAAACCGATAGCTTCCCGCTAGCATTTTGTTAGAGAGCAAGGACGAGCCTGCGGAACTTGACACGGGTAGCCAGTCGCACTTTCCTGCAGTCCCGACGCTGAACCGAGCGGCCATCGTGCTAAAGGACGCAGTCCGCGAGCAGCAGGCGCGGGCAGACGGATCACTGGGAAGGGTTAAAACGTAAAGGTAACGGTCATCGCTTTGCGACGCAGAAAACCGTTCATAATTAATCATTAGAACTAAATGAAGACGGAATTTGCATTCTGTCAAAAGTAGCCTACCAGACACGTAGAAACAGTTTCCACTTCATCGTGGCGATTTTACCAATATCACCGTTTGATGTTTCTCGTCAGTTACTGATTAACGCCTTGTGTTTCATAGGTAGAGCAGATTTAACATGTCAGTTTGAGATTGCCATTCGTATTTTTGTTCAGGTACAACATTGAGAAAAAAGCAGCGTCGCACGCCGAATGCGTAGCCTAAGGGAGGCCGTTAAGAATGATCCGCTCTCGCTGGTTAAAGCGGTTCATTCAGACCTCCATTCTGCCGCCAATAAAGCGATTTAATTTGTTTGGATGCCTGTAAAAACAGACTATTTGTGTACAAAATAATTAGTATCGCTGCATCTGTTTTCACTGTGTCAACACAACAGTGCCTGAGCTGGTTCCTGTGTTAGTGTGTGGTGCTATAGATGTGCTTCTTAGCACCGTCAGCCGCAGAGGTGTAGTTTTTTATTTAGTATTAATTGTTTTATGAAGTTACATTTAGTAGCAATTCGCACCTTTTTTGTCAGTCAAGCACCACAGCCGCAAACCTGTTGAAATGGGGACCTCTTCCTGCCCAGCTATACGGCCCAGGCTGTTTCCATATCTGGGCCAATCACACAAACCAGTAAGATAATGATGTAGCCTAAGGTTTAAGGTTTATTTTATTTAAGAAAGGGACAGTGCACATTAATAAACATGAGAACTTAGGTGCACCATGTAAATGTGCCAGATTTAGCCATACAGGATAATTTTCACCTGTAGTCCCTGGGCAGGTTGATGGTTTAAACGCATTCTATTGCCTGCTTACATTTAAACGATCTCATAATTAAACCCGAGTTCACTCCCGTTGCGTTCCATAGAAAGATGATTTCCTCTGAACTTCAGTCCGTTGCAACCTGAGGCTGAACTTGTCAACACCCAAATAACGCAATTAAAACGTCAAGATTGGCATCGTGTTTGTGTTTCAATTAAAGGAGTTCCTTGCTCCCTTCACCGTATCTTAAGTGGACACTTTTTTGACCTTTTTAAATTTCTGCCTACTTTTAGAGACTTTGGGTTGAATTTGATGGTTAATTGAAGTTGACCCATTATACACATTATCCAGTGACCAAAAACATTTTTCAGGCCTTCGAGTGAAAAATGAACTTTTTATTAACCGTGTAAATATGCATAAAAACACCTGCTTATGTATCAGAATACAAGCAATATTAGCCTTTTCTTGAGTGTTATGATTCCGTATCGTTTAGCCAGTGCTACGTCATAACGGCATTTCTCCTGATTTGTTCAGAGAACGGTTAAGCGTGAGAACATGGAGTCGGACAGAGTATTTAATTAGACTTACAAGGTTCCGGTTTGAAAGGAACTCCAGCACACATCCGTGTTCATTAAGGGCTGCATGAATCTTACTCGTATGGCAAACTGCTCCGGATTTTGTGAACATGCATTTTGACAGTTATAACCTGTGATTCAATAAAAATGATTTTTTTTTAATTACCTGTACCAGAGTATGCTTCTCATTGATGACTGCATAAATTGGGAGCGAATGAGATTGTGTTGCTGTGTCAGTTTGTAGGCGAAATCTCTTCCACTGTAGTCTTGGGAGTATCGCACTTGAAGCATTTGCAGCTTCATATATAATTGATAAATTTGGGAATGTGGAGCTAAGCTAGACTGGTCTAGTCAACCCTTATGGTAATGCAGAAATAGGCTATTTAAACACTTCAAATATACAATTTGCTTCTTTAAAATATTACACACTGAGGAGAGAGCTATGCTCTACATTTTCCATGAGACACAGCTGAAAGGTTCAAGCTGACTGCTTTCATCAGTGTCGTTTGCTGCTAATGACAGTCTCATCACAGCCTGTATGTTCAGCTAGGCCAACGAGCACTCTGCTCGGCAACAAACTCAAAGAGTAATAAACATTTTAAATAGACTGTGCTCTAATTTCAATATTCGGTAAATATTCAAGGAATTCAGTATGTGAATTTAGGAAAGAGCTACAGCCAACATTTTTAATTAAAAAGCAGCCAAAATATTAAAGTATATTGCCCTCATCAACAGGAAGCTGTTGAGTGCTGAACACAGTCCTATACTCGACTCTACAGCATTACCGCAGGTGTACAAGATGATTAGAGAGCAAGTGCCAATCACAGCCAGTTCCAGGTAGGGTATTAACAAGTACTTAACCTTTGGCAGCAAATCAAGAAGGCTGGCAGTGAAGGCAGTGTTTCTGTATCTGGTTTTCATGCCAAATTCTGGCTTGGATGACCTAATTAGCCTTAACATTTACACCATCTTACATTTTGGCTGCATTTCAGGATAAGCACGTGAATGACAACTACAAACATTTCTCATGTCCCTGTACAAAACACTTCACTGTGATTTAATCTGCGAGTGAGCCAGCATTGGTTTGAACAGCCAATTAGTCCATTTAGCCACAGCAATTAATGGAAACAAACCCCCCGCATCATTTTAAACCAAAGGGCTGAAATTAGAAAGCAAAACCATTTCTATTTAAAATGCTATTACTTAATGGGATTTGCTGACATGAGATAAACGCTCACTAACAGCCTACCTGAAAACAGAGCCTCTGATTGGCAGTTGCTCTCTAATTAGTGTGCGCACCTGTGGACATTCTCTTGTGCTGGGTATACAGGACGTCACCAGCACGCGCCATTCCACTGATTAAGGCGATACGCTTGACTCTTTTAGCTGCGGCTTGTGTCAAAAACACTGAGTGTCGGTATGTCCTGAATCCTTTCGATGGGAGCAGTTGTTTTCAGCCCAAAGCACTGAACAGAGTGATTCATTTCTATTTAAAATTCTTTAAGACACTGCGATACGTTTCCAAGGCCCACCTGTGTTTTCAAAAACCTCCGCATATGTGGAGTATATTGCATGTTTGTATATTTCATTTCCATTAGGGAAGACTCTTGGGTAACTCAGAGGGGGAAAAAAAAAGCTTGTTGGGGAAACAGTTCTTCCCTGATGAGTGTGCCATTTCCCTACCGCGGATACAGGAGCCGAACAATCTTCCAAACACGACTCGAACCACGGGCATCTTTTAAGATTTTTTATTAATCTTTTTTCCTTTTCATGAAAGATAGAACATCAGAGAACAACCCACAAAGAACAATGTTTTTTTTTTTGTTTTCTTTTAAAAATAGGCAACAAAAAAAAAAAAAATATAAAGACAAAAACCCCCATCTTCAAACGACGGAGAAAAAACGGGAAAATACAGGACAAAGTTTGGAGGGGCGTGACCCCCTCACCCCGTTCTCAATTTTTGAAGGTATTCTTTTTTCTTTTCTTTTTTTTTTTTCATTTAAAATCAACATTTACACAAATAATGTTTACAAATAACAGCCCACAGCAGGAAAATATAAGAACATTATAAGCAGAGGATGGAATTACATTTGTACAAAAATAGATTTTTTTTTTCATTAGATGTATCCTTTGACATTTTCTTATCGCTAAATAAACAGAGCTTAAGCAGTGATTGTGGTGGATCTCAGCTAGTCCTGATATAGCTGTAGCACACAAGTAGCAAAGCAACAGGTATATTTTGGGAAATTGCTATTTTTTATTTTATTTTATAAAATATATACATATGTATATATATATTTAGATCTACCAGGCCACTGCTGTATCTTGGAGGATTGTGAGAGAAGTTTCTGGAAACTTCCCCAGAAGCTGGTGTGGTAATTCTTAGTGCTCAAAGTTGCTGGTAGATTGTTGGCTGGTTGATTTTGGAACATAGACATCAAGGCCAAACTTAAAGGCTTAAAATGAGAAAGTGAATCAAGAAAAACAGCGACTCTATGGTTCTGAATAATTACACTACTATGGATTTGCCAGGCCTGCCCTTGGCCATGTTGAATTATGTTTCTCCATTGCTAGAACACAAACCAGTAACATTTAAGATTTATGCATAAATGTACGTGTGTACATATTCACAAAATATAGCTTTATGGCATACATAAAGTATTTATGCATCAATGTCTATGTAATGGTGTATTTATTTATATATTTTTTTATTTCAGAGGATCCCAGATTTTCAAGTCTATGTCCTGCAGGAGAGAGTCCCTTTGCCACCATGATTGTAAGTCCCTGCGTATGGCTTTAACCCTTTATGGTGCACGATCACAAATGTGTGCTTGGAATGTTTTTAACTGAACATTCTAATGCTGATGTAGCAATCACTACTGGTAAGTGAAAGCAATGGAGTTCTAGAACACTGACTTAGAATTTTGAGAATGAAAAAAAAACATTCCAAACAATCTACTCTTGAAAGGGTTAATTAATGGGGCAGGGGGTAGGTGGATCTCCCAGTGCTCTCATCTGAAAATCTGGTCCTTTGTGAAACACATCAGAGATATTAGGGAAACAGCTGACAGTTATGCTATTGCAGAAAAGTTTTTTTTTAAGGTGCCATTCTCAAGAGATCTAAACAGCAAATCTCACTGAAGTTGTTAAGTTAAAAAGACAGAGAGAGCTCATCAGGTCAAACGTATATTTTGTCAAGAAGTTTGTCAAGAACTTCTAATTTCAAAATGGGTGTGGACATTCCTGGTCCTCCAAGCAACCAAAGGCTGCTGGTTTTCAATCTGATTCTGTAGAACATCACCTACGTTAGTGTTGCCCATCACACCCAATTATGGTCTCAGCAAATTAAATTTGGCAAATTTTGACTTCACACAGATTTTATTTTTTCACTTGAGCAGCCATTGTGTCGAATAGAGAAACATTTTGTTTCACTTATTGATTGTGAGGACAAGCAATGTTACCATTTGATTGAATCCATCCTTTAGCTGAATATGTTGCTATAGAGACCAAAGGCAAGCCAACCTGTCCCATCGTGGTTCCAGAGGGCTGTGGTTCCCCACTCTCTAAACTCAATGGATTTTGACTTAACTGTGGGGTGCTGAACCCAAAAAATGAACAAACTAACATCCTGCAAAGAAATAAAGGTGGTTGAGACTTTACGGTCCTCACAGTTGACATGAACCAGACTGCGGCCGGTTAAAATGGCTGCCAACACTATTCAGTTCTGAAATGGCTGACTGTCAGCGGAGGTCAGCTAAATGCTAGAACACAACGAAGAACCATTTATGACACAGAGACAAGTGCATATATTTAAATACATTTTGAAGGACCAATTCTAGTTCAGATTATTGCTCATTTTTCTCGTCCTTAAATGGTGTTTTAAAATTGATTTTAGTTTCTGACAGAAGAATGAAATTCACTGGAAAAGTTTTTGAAAGTGCCATCTCTGATTAAATACTGGTTTTTAAAAATTCAAGTAGTGTTGCAATGCCATGTTTCCTCCACCAGGGGGAAGCAACGGCTTTCCCATTGGCTCTAGATGGCGCCGGTCGCACCAGTGGGACCCTGCTGCTACGCCCGGTCTCCATTCAAATGTTGACAGCCCTAAAGACTCTCTGGCCTGGCATCTTCACATTAAAACCTCATGGTGGACAGTCTTTGGAAATGCTGGATGCATAGTTTAACAACAACAGCAGAACTTAAAAAAAAATAAAAAAAAAAAAAAACAGCTGAGAAGGGAGGGACACAATAGATTTACAGATTTTTTTTTTCTTCTGAAAAGCATTAAACTTTTTTTAAACGAGGGCGTGGTTTTGTCCAGAGGAAGTGCCTACCGTGAATTCCTGGCAACCCAACCCACCCCTCCCCTCCCCAAACCCACCCCGAGTGTTCCTCATCCGAATTTTGGATGCTGGAGCCTTTCCCCTTTGAGTGGAGATTTAAGTGCTAAGAAAAAGAGAACGTACATTTCCTCTTTGTTAGAAAAGATTTTACCGAACAAGCACTGCATCTGTCTCAATAGCTACTCAGCAAGGACATCACTGCACTGCACTGGACAGAGCTGAACCGAGCTGATCTGAACTGAGTTTATCTAAGCTGAACTGAACTGAGGTGAGCTGAGCTGAACTAAGCCGAACTAAGCCAAACTGAGGTGAGCTGAACTCAGCCGAGCTGAGCCGAGCCGAGCTGAGCTGTGGATAAATAATGAGGAAGGAATTGCACAGTTTGTAAAAATGAATACCATCAATACTGAATCTGGTTGCATTTATACTGTAATAAGTTATGCTGCCGCAAGCCCCGCCCACGTGGGGGTGGCCGAGCAGCGTGGAGGCAGATAGCACTGCAGTGGGAGGGGCTTAGAGGCCGGGGGAGGGGTCACAAGAGCGGGGCTATCTGGTACTGTCGATGGGAGTCCTCAAGCCCCGCCCACGAGTACGGGGGGGGGGGAACTGTGATGGTGGGTCCCTGTGTTACGCCGCGGAGCACAGGAACAGTATTACTGTAGTAAAACACCCGCGCGTTACTAAATTTACCTCCACCAGGGGGCGTCAAAATGGTGTCCGTGGGGGACGGGGCGGAGCTTCCGGCTCGCTAACGGCTGGATTTCTGTTTCCGAAAGAGAGGTGACCCCCCTCCCCTGCTCCCCTCCCAGATATAAATACTCTCCTTCCAACTCCTGGATCTGAGGCGGCATCCCCCCCCCCCCCCCCCCCCTGCCCCCCCCAAACCGAGTGAGGGGCACCAGCTCGCCCTCCCCACCACAGAGTGCCGCGATTGTCCCGTAACCACGCCGACTATCCCATGATCAACGTGCCGCGTACGACGAACCCGCAAACATACCGACGCCTTTCATCCCGTCTCTCCCATAAAATCTTCTTCTTTTTTTTTTTAAAACAAAAAACAAAAACAAAACAATGGCTTGATATATTTTACCGTCCGTCTGTCTGTCTGTCTGTCTGTCTGTCTGTCGCGTTTCAGTTCATTCTTTTTCGTTTTTTTTCATGAGCTATACATTTATATATTTATACAAAGTATAAAACAGACCCATAGACGTAATGAGCTTGACTCTTTTTTTTTTTTCTTTTCCTTTTCTCTTTTAAAAACACGTGTGGAAACGAAGGGGGGAGTTTTTCCGTGTCTCTGTCAATCAGATGATGTCATCAGTCTGTCGGGGGGAGGAGGAGGGGGCAGCTCCCGCCCTCCCGGGGGAGGGGGAGGGAGGGAGGGAGGGAGGGGGGCGGTGCTCCGGGCCCGATTACGTCATTTGGTGCGGCGCCTCCAGCATCTCCATGAGGAAGGTGTCGATGGGCGTGTCCCCTATTAGCTTGAAGAAGAAGAGGTGCTCCAGGCATTTCAGGCCGATGGACCGCAGGGCTGGGAGCCGCAGTAACAGTTTGGCGAACCTGCACCCCCCAACACAGGAAACACGGGCGTGAGTGGGGCCCACTACACCCCTCTGCTTCCCCCCCCCCCCACACCTCCGATTGGTCCCTGCCCCCCTTGTACACAACTTCTCTGGGACACACATCAGAGCGTGAGCGGGTCCACTCAACCCTTTGCTTTTCCCCTCACGCCTCCGATTGGTCCCTGCCCGCCCGTGTGACCGTCTTTGGGACCAATCGGAGACGAGCCCTCCAGACCGCTGCTGTGCGTGGGGCTCTAAGTTCGGCTGAAGTGTGTAAAACGGAAAGCGGGCCTCCTACCTCCCGGGCTGGTCGGGGTACTTCTGTTTGCAGTAGGCCTCCAGAGAGGCGTACACCTTCTCCCGCAGCGCCTCCACCTCCCCCGGGTTCGACAGGCCTTTGGAATCTGCACACGGGGCGGGGGAGAGTCGCTCGTTTGTTTCAGAGGTGTGGGGTGCGGGTGTGGTAGGTTTTAGGGCTGGGGTGTGGGGTGCGGTAGGTTTGGTGAGTTAGCATTTCTGTACACTGCCCCGCTTGTACCCCTGTGTGTGTCTGTGTGTGCGCGTGTGTGTGTTTGTTAGTGTGTGTAAATGTGTGTTAGCATGTGTTAGTGTATGTAAATGTGTATGTTAGCCTGTGTAAAATGTTTGTTAGCTTGTGCAAATTGGTGTGTTAGCGTGTATAAGTGTGTGTGTTTGTGTGTGTGTGTGTTAGTCTGTGTATGTGTGTGTGTGTGTTAGCGTGTGTAAATGTGTGTGTGTGTGTGTGTTAGCGTGTATAAGTGTGTGTGTGTGTGTGTGTGTGTGTTAGCGTGTGTATGTGTGTGTTAGTGGGTGTAAATGTGTGTGTGGGTGTGTTAGCGTGTGTAAATGTGTGTAGTGTGTGTAAATGGGGGGTACCTGGGTTGAAGAGGACGATGGCTCTCAGGCACCCCAGCTCTGTTTTGTCCATCTGCATGTCTCGCATCTTAGACACCAGCTCCGTCAGCACCCTGCCAAAACCAGCGGCTCATTAAATATACAGCAAAGCCGCTCGTCTTCCATCCGCGCTTTCACCCCTGAAGGGAAACCGTGAGCTCATGGGAAATGGAGTCCGCAGTTCAGAGGATGGCTTTTGGAGCCGGTGGAGCTCTGGACTCCATCTCCCATGAGCACCTCCAGTGAAAAGCCTGCGCTCGCCCTCACACAGAGGGGTTTACATTATTCATGAGCCCCTATAGACGGCCCTTAGTCAGGGCTCCGCCCCCCCCCCCCTCACTCTCTCAGCTGGGCTGAAGCACTTCAGGTTATGGCTGCTGAAGAAGTACATGAGCTGTGCTTTACTGCACAACCTGTGGCCTTCTGCAAAGCCCAACCCTCCAGCTCTACTCCGCACCCTGCCAGGTGGAGGTAACCTGGAGCTGAACTCCTTCCACTCATCGGTGGTCTTGTCTTTTATTGATGATTGAGCATTACTTCTTTCTGTTTTTATTTTTCATTGTTGCAAACTTATAATCATTGTTCACCTCTGCTTTAGAATTTCTTCCTTTGCAAGAAAGATACTGAACAAATTATTGTTGTTGTTGTTATTGTTATTACTGTGGCTCACACAGTTCCTGGTCTGAAATGGGTGATATCAGTGTGGCTCCCAGACCTGCGATTAATAAAATTTCTCAGAGAAACCGCGAATAAAACGGCAAATAAAAACTCCCCTTTAAGTCCTCCGTGGTCGGGAAGATGTCTGACACCTCTCCCGGGAGGCTGGAAAAGGCGCCATATTGTAGACATCTGTGGTTCTTCTGAAACGCGTGGTGCTGCCAGCTGCTTCTTTTCACACCGCAGACTATAGCCTTTTATATACAGCTCTGACTACAATCTACAGGCCCAACCAGCAGGGGTCACTAGACAGCAATGCATGCGGAACCCTATCTGACTGAGCGCTCCCGCACCCTGGGCGACACAGTCGCCAACAGCGCCTCACCCCGTGGAGCTACCGTCCGCAGTCGGCCCTGGCGCGGTCCGATTCGGTCCAAAGCCGCGAGGCTCGTCCACGCACCGCGGCGTTGAGCACTGTCTGAATGAGCCACCCAGCAGCCCCTGTGTCTTCTTGCTCCTCCCCCCCTCCCCTGCAGATGTAACTCCCCCCATACCCCCCCCCCCCCCCCCGCCGGACCGCGGGGAAGTATTTAAATCGCCGCGCCCAAACTTCTCGGCGAAGGACAGGGCGGACGTATCTGCGCTCCGATAAAGACGTCTGAAGCTTTCAGCGCTTCGCCCGGTCACGTGACTCCAGCTCAGCGGAGCGAGCAGGAAGGGCGGGGGGAGCGCCGAAGCAAAGCCCCCTGGGAAGGCCTTTTGTCCTGATCTAATTAGTCACACCGCTTCTGTTTTGCCGCGTTCAAAGCTCCCGGCTCGGGGGGGGGGAAAGTGTCGAGCGCTCGCGGCTGTTTCAAAAAAGCGCTTTCTAAATCGACCTTGGCTGATTGCTCCTCGCATCCAAGACTTTTGCCGGAGTTCGCCTTCACAGATTTCTTGACTTTGCCGAGAACATTTCAGAACTGGTACCGAGGGCCCTCCAGTGGCGTGGCCCGTAGAGCGCTTTCCACACGCTCGTTGCGAGCCGCGACGTCGGCGGTTCGAGTCCGACCGCCGACCTTTGGCGCACATCTCTCCCTCTCTCTCTCCTCCTAGTTCTTCCTGTTCTCTACACTATCCTGTCTAATAAAGCTGAAGAAAAGCCTAAAAAATAAATAACTGCGTTTCAGTACGAGTTTTTTTATTTATGTGCAGATAAGAGTTTTGACCAGGCCCAAAGTGATGAGGAGGGGAGGTTTTGGGTAGGGGGGGGACACTAACCTGTCGAAGATGGCCCCCACCCCTGCGCTGTGGGCGCTGTTGCGGTGCACGTGGAGCCCCGTGGCCAGGAGGATGCCGTCTTTCACCGCTATCGAGCGGTGCGAGAACGAAGCGATCAGCAGCTCATTCCACCCTGAGAGAGAGAGAGAGAGAGGGGGAGAGGGAGGGAGAGAGAGAGGGGGGAGAGAGAGAGAGAGAGGGGAGAGAGAGAGAGGGGAGAGAGGGCGAGGAGGAGAGAGAGGGAGGGAGGGGAGGGAGGGGCGGGGGAGAGAGAGGGGGGGAGGGGGGGAGAAGACGAGAGAGAGAGAGTGGGGGGAGAGAGAGAGAGAGAGAGAGGAGAGAGGAGAGAGAGGAGGACAGAGAAGAGAGAGGGAGAGAGAGAGAGAGGAGAGAGAGAGGGAGAGGCGGGGGAGGGAGAGGGGGAGAGAGAGAGAGAGAGAGGGAGGGGAGGGAGAGAGGAGAGGGGGAGGAGCAATGGGGGGAGAGGAGAGGGGAGAGAGGAGAGAAGAGAGAGAAATAGAGAGAGAGTAGAGAGGGAGGGAGGGAGAGAGAGAGAGAGGGGGAGAGGGAGAGGGAGAGGGGGACAGAGAAAGGGAGGGAGGGAGAGAGAGAGAGAGAGAAAGGGAGGGAGGGAGAGAGAGACAGAGAGAGGGGGAGAGAAATAGAGAGAGAGTGGGGGGAGAGAGAGGGAGAGGGAAATTAAACAGTGACAGTACAGTTCTGGCCAAGCCGTTTGAGATATAGCCAGCAGCAGGTCTGGGTCTTTCTCCATCGCCCTGTCCCGTGTGCTTAAACTCAAACTTTCTCACTGCACCTGCATCTATGTCCCCGTTAGCCTCCTGGTGGGGCTGCACATAATTAACTGTGACGCCATTCCACCGAAATTATTTACAGCGCTATGTGAAGCATAATCTGTCTTTTCAGCACAATCCAATACTTAACCGCACGGACTTTTCACTCTACGATAACTAAAATCTTTCTGTGAAGAAACTAAAGGTCTAAAACCATCATTTTTTACCTAATATCATGTGATAAAATCCTATTTGATCACAGCAGGAGAATTAAATTATTTAATATTTGCCCAAAATAATTACAGTTTGCAATAATTACAAATGCATCCATGCTGAATAATACACTAAAATGGTAAAAATGCCCTTGCTGGTGCATTCGTGGGCTCCCGATAATCTTCTGAACGATTGTGAAAGTTTGTCTAACCGCACGAGTCCGCTCCTGCCCCAAAACAACGAGGCTCTCGCCTCAATTAGAGGCACACTCGCTAAAACAAGGCCAGGGACGGAGGCGGGGCCAAGGCAGACTGTATCCGTGGAAACGAAGGCAGAAGGTTTTCTTTCTTTTTTTTTTTTTTGACTGACAGGGCTCCTTTAACTGGTCTGCCTAGCAACACCCTCCCCTTTTTTTTTTCTCCCCCCAGAGTTCCCCGCCAAGACGGAGAGGAAGCTTTCGCCGTGAGCGACAGCCGAGCCGAGCCGAGCCGAGCGCCGGCGAAAACCCCGAGCTCCGGAGGATCGCTCTCAGCGCCCCCGAACGCTCGGCGCCGAGCCGCCCCGAGAAAACAAAGCACGCGCTCGCGATACGGGACGCGTACGCGGAACACAGAACCGCGTTTTCAAAAACACAGAACCGCGTTTTAAAAGCACAGAACCGCGTTTCAAAAACACAGAACCGCGTTTTAAAAGCACAGAACCGCGTTTTAAAAACACAGAACCGCGTTTTAAAAGCACAGAACCGCGTTTTAAAAGCACAGAACCGCGTTTTAAAAGCACAGGACCGCGTTTTAAAAACACAGGACCGCGTTTTAAAAACACAGGACCGCGTTTTAAAAACACAGGACCGCGTTTTAAAAAGCGCAGGACCGTACGCGGAAGTCACGGGACGGATTCTCGGCGGGAAGGGATTCGGGTCGCTCGCGGGCGCACCTCAAAGTCACCCGCAGAACCTCTGACGGGGCGACGGGACGAACGAGAGACGCTTCCAAACGCCCGGGCGCAGATTTAGAAGTAATTAATCCGGAAGCGAACAAATG
Source organism: Anguilla japonica (assembly GCA_025169545.1). Taxonomy (NCBI): domain Eukaryota; kingdom Metazoa; phylum Chordata; class Actinopteri; order Anguilliformes; family Anguillidae; genus Anguilla; species Anguilla japonica. Next base: position 35,653,604 of record CM045896.1, read on the forward strand.
AACGAACAAAATGGCCGTGCGCCGAGAGCGCTGTGAGTCGAGAGGCGCCTGGAGCCTTCCTCTGGCTCACTGTGTGAAATTATGACCTTGAGTTACAAGGACTTCACCGTTTAGACGAATGGTTCTCACATCACATTTATTATGAAGTCCCAGTGTGTGAGTACGCACACACGCACACACACACACACTCGCACAAATCTTCTCTTTTACGTGAAATAGTTCATAATTGAGCGACTGGCGGCTCACACGGCTAATCTCCTAAGTGCTTCTGAGCAGTTCTGCAGCTTACAGAAGCACTTCAGCTTCCTCTAAACACAGAGAGAGAACCCTTCTGCAGCAGCTGGTGGCTTTTCCCTGGCGATGTGCTTCCGTCTCAAACACACACATACACTCACGCACACACACATGCACACATAAACACATGCGCGCACACATACACACACACTCACGCTCACACAAACATACTCTCACGCACACACACACACTCACGCGCATACACGCTCACGCTCATGCACACACATGCTGACACGCTCACACAAACATACCCTCACACACACACACACACACGCACACGCACACATTCACACACACACACACACACACACGCACACGCACACATTCACACACACACACACACTCACGCGCATACACGCTCATGCTCATGCACACACATGCTGACACGCTCACACAAACATACCCACACAGACACACACACACACGCGCAAACATCTGCCCCGAACTCCGACACAAACGCCTCTGTCGAAGAAATGCGCTTTAATTCACCAGCAGGTCAAAGCTGAGGACAGACGCAGACAGACCCCCAGCCCAGACGCGTGCCAGCGGGCCGGGGGGGGGGGGGGGGGGGAGGGGGCCTACCTGCCCGCAGCAGGATGACCTGGTCGTCCAGCGGGAGCTCGGAGAAGTGCGGGATCCTCTTGGCCCACTCCACCAGGGTGAACAGCTGCTTGTCGGCCGCCTGGCAGATGTTGGTGACCGGGTCGTTCGGCTGGGAGAGAGGGGGGGGGAAAAGGGACAGCCAATCAGAGACCGCCGCGCAAAAAAAAACAAAAATGTGGTCACATGCTCACAATCGCACCGATTCGCAATTTTGCAGGCAGGGTGTCACACCCAGCTTCTGAGAGTGCACGCAAAGCAGGGGGTGGCAGTGTAGTATCATGGGTAAGGAGCTGGTCTTGTCACCTAAAGGTCACAGGTTCAATTTCCAGGTAGGACACTGCGGTTGTACCTTTGAGCAGTATATAAGATGCTGTGTAGTTCTGGATTTTGCTAAAACCACCCCTGCTTTTACCTGCACCTTAAAAGCCAGGCAAACTGCTCTCTTGGAAACACTGATCCACCGACATCTCGGCACAGAGGGAGCCGAACGTGAGTGAACTGTGTGCACGTGTGGGGTGGGGGTGGGGGTGGTGGGGGGGGGCAGCTACCCTCCCCACCGCTGTTGAGCATGAACTCCATCTAACCTTCACGCGTAGCGTCGGAGATGACAGAAGCTTTACATTTTAAAGAGGTCTTTATCAGCACCACCTCTTCTGCTCAGACAGAGCTCCACACTGGAGCCAGAACAGTTCTTACATCAATTCAGGATTCATGATGTACTGGTGCCATCAGCAAGCAAAAAAACAAAATCAGTTATTACTCATAGTTCATAGTTAGTTATCATAGGTCTATTTCATTAATGTTCACATGCATTTAAGTGACAGGGAACCCAGCAGAGTCCCATTAACCCTGTGAAGACCTTGCGTTGCAAAAATGCAACATTGGTTTTCAGGCATTCTAGAGACATCGTTTCTCCCATTCGGTTCGCCATTCAGTTTAGAACAACATTTCCCAGTTCTTGAGGCGCTATGCTATATTTTAGCATCATATTTGGAGTGAGGCATTTTCTACAGTTACTCAGAATGTCTTGAATACACTCAACATAGGCTTGAAAATACGACGATGTCTGGGTCTCACAGGGTTTTAAGTGTGGTAGCAGAGCTACAGAGTGAGCTCCAGCTCAAGGCTGAGCCTGCGATGCAGGCCACATACTGTGCTGTGTTTTTAGGTTCCTTTCCGTATGTTGCTTTGGCCTGGATTCTAAAACCTGGCAACCCTGGTTGGAGTGAGGCGGCAGGCCCCGCCCACTACACCAAGCTCCTCCCCTCTGGCCCTGTCAACGTTTTGGCCCGAAACAAACCGGGAGGCCAGAGAAGAGCAGGACGGGAAGACACAAAAACAAGCCGCGATCCTGCCGCGGGTTCGAGCGGAAATATCGGCTGAGAGGGAGAAAATTAGTCTTCTGAAACATTTCCTGAAGGAAACGCACACGGAGAGAAACGTGCTGTGTTCTGGGGGGGGGGAGATGGGATTTGAAAGAGGCATTATCAGACAGTGTAGGCCTGCTCTCGGAGGTTATAATGAGACCCGTGAGTTTGTTCTGCTTTATTTTCCCCCAACCAGAGTACGCAAATAGCGCAAACACATTTACCTGCATTTCATGCTCCCCGTTTTAAAGAGCCCAAACAGAACACACGCGCGCACATCCGTCTCCATGGAGACCGCACGACGCACTTCAGGCAACCCAGAAGGCCAGAAGATAGCAGCGAGCCATTAAGAGTAGAACATGTTCATATACACAACGCTTCCACAGAGGAGAAAATGGGGCCTGCTTGCTCCCGGTCTGCAGAGATGAGTGCATGGCGTCTATTGTTTGATCGCATAAAAAGGGAAGGCAAAAATAGCCCTTCCTTCAGAAATAAGAAGCATTAGTGAAAGGATATATTCACCCCTCCCACCGCACCGAGTTTGTCCAGGAGCCATCATCGGGCGAATCTCGTCATCGAAAAAAACATCCAAGGCCATACGCTTTTAACAAACTGAGGTCTACTTAGACCAAGTGTTTGGTCTTCAATGTTTGGAATACCTGCAAAAAAATGACCCCAATGATCAATTTATCGATTTGAAATGATTTTAAATCTGTAAAGGAATGACAACCGATGACCTCCGACCTTTCATACAACAGACCATCACTTAACTCACCAGAATCTCACTTTTCTCCAACAGCTGAACACCTACAAGAACTATTCAAAATCAAAAAGCACAAGATTAGCAGGAAGCCCTCCATCCCGGCTCCCTGTTGGTTGGTCAGATGACTCGCAGGTTCTCTGTCCGTTAAACAGCCTGCCGCATGCTGCGTTTCCAAGGATCTGAGCTTCAATCCAGCGAAGCTTCTCAGAGAAGATCGGACGAGAGACACGGAGACCTCACCTACTTCCTCCCGCTCCATCCGCTTGCCCTAACCTCACACGCAAACCTCACGCACGCGCCCCGAAGCTCCCGTCTGTTTGAACCCCACGCCGTGCAGAGGGGAGAGCGTGGTTTTCCACTCAGCCGTCCAAGTCGGGCACTTTATGTTTTTAAAAATATCTTCACCAAAACAGAAGAGAGAAAAAAAAAAAAATCAATATTTCAAAGCGTGACCATCGCACGTAAAAAAGCGGTTAGCGCCGCGGTCTCGGCGGCGGCGGCGTCGCGCTCACGCGCGCGTAAACGAAACCGGCCCGTTCCGTTCCCCAAACGATTAAAAGAGGGGAAACGAAAGGGGGGAACGCGGGGCAGCCGACCTTCTACCTCGACAGAATACAACTCCCAGAGTCCTCGTCAGCACGCCGGCGCTCGTGAAAGATGCATGGGGGGGGCTCCTCTGAGCAGTGTTGGCGCTGACCTCCTTTTTCTCTCACGCTACGCTACGCTACGCTACGCTAGCCCGCGCCGCTGGTCGCCAGGCGCCCACAACGTTATTAATATCATCAGATCCCCCAGAGCCGGAGTGTTCCCGTATGAAAGGGAAGCCAGGCCTCCATTATGAGGCTCCGTACACAGGTTTGACCTTTATTCAGGCTCTACCCCCCCCCCCCCCAACGAGCTTTTCATATTCATCGTGCAAACGGATCGGCGCAAACATCGAAACATCAAAAACAACGAGGGCTGTTGAGCTGTTTTTTTCGGGGCGAATCGTTCTTGAAAAGTAGAAGGAAAAAAAAAACCCCGTTTAGATGCGGATGGTCTGACTCACAGGATGTAGACTGCGGAGTACAAGCCCGCCATTGGCCGACTATTTCAGTCGGAATTCTCCTCCCCTTCCGCTATCTGCGTGTTACCGTTTTTTGCAAGGGCACCGTCGCTGCATCCTGGGCTCAGCGCCGCCCAAGACGATCGCGATTGGTTTAAAGAAACACAAACAAGCCAGAGCGTTTTTTTCCCCCCTATAGCGGAATGATGATGGGTAGAGCCAGACCTTCCTCCAGCGCTGGCACAGCGCCGAAACCAAGTGTGGAGGCGGGTCTGGCTGCGCGAGACTAAGCTGCGGAGGGCTGCGCTGCTCGTGATGCGTTTTCACGAGACGAGGTGCTACGCCCTCACAATCAGCCGCTGCGCCGCTCTCCCCCGGATTTAAAAAAAAGTCGGCCGCGTTATTAAGAACAGACACCCCGCTCCTACCTTAGGCGCGCGTTCGTATAAAATTTTAATCTCTCGCGGTGCAGAGAAGGAAGGACTCCCTCTTAATTTTTCATGCCTTATTTAAGCGGAATTATAGTTGCGTGAAGGGAAGTATCTGCTGGCTGAGGGAGGCTGCGCAGACGTATGATTTTACGCTCCAGTAAAAAAAAAAATCTCTTATCAGGCCTGTTACAAAAAAACTACACCTCGACGGCCAGGTGCTACTGTCAGACGCGCTGGGACATTTAAAAATTTAAACCGTATGACGGACCCAAAACCCTCTCTCCTATCCAACCGTGCTCCGATCCGCCAGCAGGCTACAGCTCAGAAAGACAGAGAGAGAGAGAGAGAGAGAGAGAGAGAGACGAGTCTCTATAGTGCTTTCCACAGCGAGCCGGAGAGCCAGGGAAAGACAGGCGCAATTCTGATAGGGAGAGAGACGGGGAGAGAGAAACGGACGCGTGTCAGAGCCCACGACGGCGCGAGGAGGAGTGGAATGATCCCAGCGAGACGTCCCTCCGGGCTGAGCGCTCACGTTTTTAACCGTTACCCGTTTCCCGCCTCCACGCCTCCCAACGAGAAACCAGATAAATAAATTACGATAAGGCTCCTTATTTGGAGTGTGGGGGGGGGGGGAGAGAGAGAGAGAGGGAGAGAGAGGAGAGAGAGAGAGAGAGAGAGAGAGAGGGAGAGAGAGGAGAGAGAGAGAGAGAGAGAGAGAGAGAGAGAGAGAGAGAGAGAGAGAGAGAAACGCGTTCGCGGTGCGAGTGCGCTGGAGCGAACGTGAGGGGAGGGATGCGGGAGGAGGGCTTCACGCGCGTGAGGATGACGAAGGTGATTAGAGAGGAGCGCTCGAGAGGGGGGGTCCGTCAAGGACACGCCACCTCGGGAGACCCCCGCGCGGCGGGAGGTCGTTCGGGGTGAGGCCCGCACCCTGTCCCGCGCGACCGTCTCAGATCTTCCTTTCCCGCTCTCTTTTTTTTTTTTTTTTTTTTTTCCCTTTCTGACCTCCTTTCTCTGCTCTGCCGATGTGCTTTCCTTATCCCGGGGGGAGTAAGATGTTTTTTTTTGTAAAGACAGAGAGAAAGAGAAAGAGAGAGATTTCCAAAGACAGAGCGAAAGAGAGAGTGTGTGTGTGTGAGAGAGATTTCCAAAGAGACAGCGAGAGAGAGAGAGAGAGAGCGTGTGTGTGAGAGTGGGTGAGAGAGAGAGAGACAGAGAGTGTGTGTGTGACAGAGAGAGTATGAGTGTGATAGAGAGTGTGTATGCATGTGTGAGAGAGAGAAACGGAGAGAGATGTGTGTGTGAGAGAGAAATGGAGATTGTGTGTGTGTGTGTGTGTGAGTGAGAGAGAGAAACGGAGAGAGTGTGTGTGAGAGCGAGAGAGGCAGAGAGAGCGTGTGTGTGTGTGTGAGAGAGAGAGTGTGTGTGAGAGAGAGAGAGCGAGAGTGTGTGTGTGTGTGTGTGAGAGAGAGAGAAAAAAGGCCTTTATTTGTCTGACTGGAAGCGTGTTACTAACGCCTGCTTAACTCCTGTTCTAGGTCACTATGAGATAAATACACTCCATTCAGCCGGGCCAAGCCCAGGCTGTTAAGCAACAGTTGCTGGCTGTTCCTCAGAGGTGCTCGGCAGCTGAGACGTTTCGGCACGGGGCCGGGGGCCCCCAAAAAAAAGCGGGGGACCGGCTCGAGAGCAGCTCGGGCCAGGAGTTCGCCCCTCCCGCTCGGCGCCCCCACTCACTCAGATTCGGCCGCCGCTTACCGCCACGGCAAAAGCAGGCCTTACCGCCAAACACAATAACGGCAGATAAACGTGGAGAAAGAGCAGCGCTGAAGTTGTGTAACGCGATGTGACAGAAAATGAGTTATCACGTTTTAAACAATGGGAATAGGACTGGGAATCTGATGTCATGATCAGGACCTTTGCCTAGCCCAGAAATATGGTTTTTTTACATCCTTTTTTTGTCGTCCCCCCCCCCCGCCCCCCCCTTCCTAATTTGGAGGGTGCAGATGAGTCGGGAGTGTGATGAAGCACAGGCGGATTCTGACAACAGGAAGCTGAGCTGGAAGGAGAACGCGGGACAGACGCCAAACCCTTCAGCTTCGCTTTCCTCCCACTGAGGATGGAGGCGCCTCCCGGCTTCTGCCCCCCCCGTCTGCAACACCTCCCACCCAGCAGAGAAGCACCTCCCACCCAGCAGAGAAGCACCACCCGCCCAGTGGAGAAGAACCTCCCACCCAGCAGAGCACCACCACCCAAACACCACCTATTTGTGGAGAAGCACCACCCAAGCACCTCCTGCCCAGTGAAGAAGCACCACCTAAACACCTCCCGCCCAAGGAGAAGCACCACCCAAACCCCTCCTACCAAGCGGAGAAGCACCACCCAAACACCTCCTACCCAGCGGAGAAGCACCACCCAAACCCCTCCTACCCAGTGGAGAAGCACCACCCAAACACCTCCTACCAAGCGGAGAAGCACCACCCAAACACCTCCTACCCAGCGGAGAAGCACCACCCAAACCCCTCCTACCCAGTGGAGAAGCACCACCCAAACACCTCCTACCAAGCGGAGAAGCACCACCCAAACCCTCCTACCCAGCAGAGAAGCACCACCCAAACACTCCAGCTTTCCCCTCTAGCTGCACCTCTTCAGCTGCTGCTCTTCTCTTCTGGGACAGACAGCTGAAGAGAGAGAGCTGAAGGCTGCTGGAGATAAAGTCTGAGGTGATGTAGTGTGATACGTTAACATCTCTCTCTCTCTCTCTCTCTCTCTTCCTCTCGCTCTCACCCCCTCCTGTCTCTCTCTTCCGTTCTCCTGCTCTCTCACCCCCTCCTGTCTCTCTCTTCCTCTCTCTCTCTCTTTCTACTGCTCTGTGTCTGTTCCAAAGGCACTCTGCCTCAGTGTTATTAGCCAGGCAGCTAAAATGGCCATTACTGCATTAGAGAAGACCTGCAGCCCAGATCGCTAGCAGTCTCCAGCGCGCAGGGACCAGTGTAATTACCCAGCCACGTCCCCCAGGTGCTGCTGGAAGGGGAGGCTGTGGGAGGAAACCTGTCTCCAGGTGTGTGAGAGAGATATTTTAGCATTTCCAGTCCTATCCAGACACATCAACCCCTGCTAACTTCTGTGACATCCTTCAGATTTCACTTCCAATTGCAATTCCAGGACATTTCACTTCCCTGCAGAAACCTTCCTGAAAAAACCATCTCCCTGCTGTCTCCCCCCAACCCCCCCAACCCGGTTCCCAGTAAACACATACTCGCACACACACACGCACACACATACACACATACACGCGCACACACACACTGCAGGGGGGGTTCCCTAGTAATCCTGTTCAGATACTCTGCTGCTGGATTTATGGGGGTCATTACAGTTAGAACAGTAACTGTGAGATATATTCCCAATATTAAAATGCAGTTAATGTGTGTCTGTTAATGAGGAGAGAGGCGGAATTAGACGAGCAGGAATTGGAAACGGCACCATTGTGCAAAGTGATTAAGTCAGTGGAAAGGCCGCGCTCCCTCCGCTCACCAGCAGGTGGCAGCGCTATGTAGAACTCAATGTCGGGGCACAAAGGAAAATAAAGTGCTAATACCACAAAAATGCTGTCTTCAGAAAAAGAAAGAAAAAAAAAAAAACAGGCTCTTCAGTCAGCAGGGTAAGAATGAGAAGCATAGCCCTCCCTCTTCCTCCATCTCCCCAAACACTACATTACCTCCTGCATTCTTATTTCCTTCACTGCAGAGACTGGAGATGTAGTTCCACCAGACTTCAAAGGACTGCGTGTGTGGATTTCTGGAACTTTCCGAACTCTGTACTCAGCACAATAAAGTAACAGCGCTGCAGATTCATCACTGTGGTAGATCAGCACCCACTTGTCTCTCGAACCTGAGACTGTAAATCCAGCCCTCTTCCAGTGTAGAACTCAAGAGCTGGGCACACCCTCCCTAACTCCTAAAAACAGCCCTCTCCCCTAAAACAGCCCGAACCCCTTAAAATAGCCCTAACCCCTAACCCCTAAAAACAACCCTAATCCCTAGACACACCCCTAACCCCTTAAAACAGCCCTAATTCTAGAAACACTCCTTACCTCTAAAACAGCTCTAACCCTGAAAAACCGCTTTAAAAAGCTCAGCTTGCAGAATAGATCTTCAACTGCATAATCTGACATTCGCACGCTAAAAAAGTCTTATCAGGCCCAGCTACCCACATGGCACAGGAAGCGAGGGTTTGTGACAGGAAGCGAGGCGGTGTGAGAGGAAGTGATGGCACGTGGTTGTTTTCTGAAGCGGTGGTGGGGTGGGGGGGTGGATGGTACGCCCAGGTTGGGTGGGGGGTTGGGGGGGGGGGGGTTGCTCACCGAGCTGGATGGTACGCCCAGGTTGGTCTCGATGTAGGTCTCCGTCTTGGGTTCCACGGCCAGCTCCGCCTCCAGGATCTTCTCCACGGGCATGTCCTCGTTGGCGCTGCTGGTGGACTCCACCTCGTTCTCGTTTCGGTCCTTGGCCCGCTGGCGCTCCTCCTGGACGGCTGCGTTTAACAAAACTGGGTCCGGTCACGACTACGGAAACGTAGGTGCCACAGGCCAACGACTCACCCGCAGTACCAGAAACCCTGACGTCTAAAAACTGACTAGCCCAGTTTCACACCACCCACCACAACACCACAACTGTGTTAGGAAGCAGTGAGCCAGTGACTGTAAACCTCTGTGCTATTAATACAGTAATTAAGTGTGGGTCACAAAGTCAAATTAAATATTTAGCGAAATAAGGCATTACATCGTGTCGGTTTGAGTCAACGGGGAGGCAGTTTGAATCGATGTAGGTCAACTTTTATTGAGACTGTGCAGCTGACAGGGTCCTTCACTGACGCTTAAGTCACAGTGAAATGACGCACGGAACACGCCCGTACTCGATGCGCGCGTGCGTTCAGCAGTAAATATGGATTCTTTGTTTTCGGCGGTGAACATCGTGGCCTGTGCCGTGCGGCGGCTCGCCGGTCCGATGCGTCTGTCGGCCCGATGGCGGCTGCCGCCTGTCGGGCGCCACAGGAAGCGGTTTGAGTGCCACGCAGGCGGGCGCGCGCGCCGGGCGCCGGGACCTCGCTGCGGCCGAGCAGCGCAAACCGCCGCATCCGGCCTCCGCGGTCCGCCGTACCCCCCCCCCCTCCCCCCCCCTCTCCTCCCCTGCTCCCTCTCTCTGCACACACTCCTCCCTTTTCACATTCTTCTCGCTCTCCATCGGTTAAAAACAATAATAAAATCCCGACATTTTTTTGGTTTTTCTGGTCGTGGACTGCTGAATCACAGAGGGGATTCTGAGGGCGGGGTCGGGGGGGGGGACGGGAGGGGAGGGCCCCCCGCCCGGGAGAAAAACCGCCGTCTGGCTTTCGGGGAGGTCAACCGAAGGGTAGGACACTTCGCAGAAGTCAGGGAGAGGTGAAGAGGGACAGAATCGCCCGGGGAAATCAGGTTAGCTCCGTCTCCCTCCGAGAGAGGGAGCGCATAAATTCATTTAATCCTGTTTTTCTGCAGATTCGCTCGGATTTCAGCTGCTCCCGCCCCGCTCCCCGCCCCCCGAGGCCCTGCGGTGCGGGGGCTCATACGACACGGTGTGAAGCGCACGGCGGCGAAGGGCCACAGCGTCCGGCGGGAGACGGCAATAACGTACATTACCGTAAGAAGGGTCTAGCTCAGGTCAGGGCCAACGCGGGTCCGATAAAGGTCAACGTTTACACAACGTTTTCTTATGGCTCTTAATTGTTTTCGTTTTTTTTTTTGTTTTGTCTCGTTCTCTGTCTGTAACATTCTCTGGTGGGGAGGGGTCTTGTGTGTATGGGGAGATTAGAGGGGGGGGGAGGCAGGGAATTGTTTGGGGGGGGCGGGTGGGGCTTTTTCTTCCTCACAGAGAGGCCAGTCTGATGGGGGTCGGGGGTCACTATAAATCTTGGCTGCTTCGAGCTCTTCCTGATGGTGGCCTGTTTCTGGTCAGGCGCTGGCTGGCCGCCCATGCCCTTGGGACCTTGTGGGAGGGCCCTCACACCTCAGGACCCGGAGTGAACAGGAAGTGACTTTCTCTAGACACGTCCTGGGGATGTGTACTGTACAGGGGTCAGGAAGAGGAAATTGGCCACAGGAAGGTGTGTTGTGGGAAGTGCGTGCTGTACCATTCTTAAATAATTAAAGAGTGCTCGGCTGGCATGTGGACCACAGGACAAAAACACCCTCTTTGACCGGTTTTCACATGCCCAAAAACACTAAGGTGAAGGGCAGAAGTTGTGTCTGGGCTCCCGAGAACTTCGATGCACACACTGCAGAGAGGGGAGTTCAGAGGTCACCAAAACAAAACTTGCCGAAGCGTGATTTTTTGAGGAAGGAAACCTATCCCCGGCATTAATCTTGGAGTGGGGCCCCCGCGGCGAGTGGGGACCCAGGATGCAAAGCGAGAGCGTGTCCACATACCTTCCCTCTTCATGCCCATGGCCAGGCACTTCTGGTAGCGGCAGTACTGGCAGCGGTTGCGCTGGCGCTTGTCGATGATGCAGTCCTTGTTGTCGCGGCAGGTGTAGGTCAGGTCCTTCCTCACCGTCCTCTTGAAGAAGCCCTTGCAGCCCTCGCAGCTGTACACCCCGTAGTGTTTACCTGTGGGGACACAGGTAACCGGTGAGGGGGGGGGGGGTCTCCGGCATGCAGTCTGGAGGGAGCCCTTGCCGTTTCCATGGCAGCCACAGGTACCACGCCCTATGGTTTCTGAAGATTTATTTGTTAGGTTCAGTGACCACTAATAATGTTGAGCAAGAAATGAAAAGGGGCAAAGTAAAACTTTCTCTCACTGATAACATCTATAGCAGATAGCATCTCTGACAGGTGGCATCTCTCACAGGAAGCATCTCTCACAGATAGCATATCTTTATTTTTATTGAGTAGCGTTTGAATTTCAACTCTTTGATAATGTCCTTTTATGATGTGTTTCTTTTGCACTTTGTCTTAATGCTTTTAATGTTTTATGTAAAGCACTTTGAATTCCCTTGTTGTTGAAATGTGCTATACAAATAAACTTGCCTTGCTTCACTGATAGCATCACTAGTGGAAAGCATCTTTAGCAGATAGCATCTATTGCTGATACCATCTCTAGCAGATAGCATCTATTGCTGATAGCATCTCTAGCAGATAGCATCGCTCACAGGTAGCTGTTGCGCAAACATGAGGGTTGAGCTGCGTTTAACCTGAGTAAAGGCTCCACATGAGAGCCATAAACTGCTTGGCGAGTTCCTCCCCGTGGTGGTTAGTAACCAGGGGACCCCCGGTGTTGCTAAGGTACGGCGGTAGGGGCGGGGCTGAGGAGGGGCGGGGCCTGATTAGACCAGAGTCACAGACCCATGAAAGAGAGAAGCAGAGAGGGGGTCACACTGACAGACAGACAGACAGACAGACCACCTGAAGACCGGTCTCCACAGATGGCACAGATGTGCTTGGTGAGGGACAGCGGGGTGCCGGAGGGCTGAGCTGGCGCCTTCATCACCCCGTTCAGACCCAGCGGGGGCTTGATGTCCTCCGAACTGCTCACCGAGTTCATGGGGGAGTTGAGCTGCAAGGCGGACAGACACACGGACAAGGCCGTTTAGAGTGGTGGGCACAGAGCCATAACACAGACAGACAGATGGACTGAGGGTCAGCTTCCTCAGAGAACACACACACGGGCAGACGGACAGACAGATGGACAGGGAAATGGAGAAACAGTTTAGGTCAGCTGTATCTCTGTATCACACTCATACAGACAGAAAGACAGACGGGTAGAGAGAGCGAGCTGGAAAAACATCTTACACCTGCTACACTGATTCCGTGCAGACAGACAGACAGACAGACAGACAGACAGACAAAAACAGGGTTGGAGCCACTTTTGTTCCGAGCTCCAGAAACAACACACTAGCACGATAACCGCACGGCGGCACGGAACCTGGTCAAAACACTCGTGCTCTTCGCGTCAGTCAAAGTCACGTACGCCGACCAGAACGGGGGAAGAAAACCATGGCGACTGTTTGAACGGCGCCGTTCGGCGGCTCCGAGAGCACGCCCGGCAGGCGCCCGCCTTAATGAGACCCCGCGGCAGAGCGTCGGCGTCCGCGCGCTCCCCCGCTCACACTGAGCCGCGACCGCGCCCCGAGCCAAAAAACAACCCTCGCACAACTCCCATCGAACGGTAAACAACACGGACAAAAAAGACGGAGCTGTTATTTATTTGAAACCGCCTAAGAAAGATGCGATTCGCCTCCCCGACCGTCTCTGGTATGCTAATGGCATAACTCGGCTTTAATGAGATTTTTCCCAAGGGTTTCCGCCAAAAAAAAAGAAAAAAAAAGCATCGATGTTGAGCACCGAATAATTTATCATCCAGTTTATGAGCCTCAATGATGCATCGGATGCTCCTGAAATGGTGGCGTTAGCCCTACGGCAGTCTCAATGAGGGGCTGGACTGCGGGGATGGCGTGAGCTCGTGAGCTTGTAAGACTCAAAGACAGGAGCGCCAAGCCGCTGAAGGGCAAAATGGCCGCTGTGCCGCAAAGCCGCCATGTGACCACAGGTATCCGCCACCGCCGGAAAGGAGGGGCGGCCGCTGCTGGAGGTTACCGTCCTCGCTGCACGCGCTGTCTGACCTTTGGGGTTCAGGCGATAGGATGAGACGGCGTCTGTTTAAGATGGCGGTTGAAGGACATTGATGACGTAGCCCAGAGGCTAGCTTATCTGTGTTTGCGGATTTCCAAATCTGACCCGAGACCAGTCCCCTGGGAGATATATTAACACAATAATTGCTAACCAGCTGCAATGTGGGCTCTGGTTATGAACAAATTTCACACAGTTCACAGTGTGAAGCTTTAAGCTCGATGAAATGGGATAGCCTTACAGATTGGGAAACAATTATTCTTCCAAAGCAGGGTGGACATTTAAGATTCAAAAATCCAGACCTTCAGCCCCATCACCAAAAATCTGTTTCTAGGCTCAAAGTTCCCAGCTTAGGTGTACTCAGCCCCAGAATTCCCAGTCTTTGAAATTCCGGCTTTAGAATTCCGAGCCTCAGAATTTCCAGCCTCGAATTCACAGATGAAGAATTCCCGGCCTCAGAGTTCCCAGTCTCAAAATTCCCGGCCTCAGAGTTCCCAGTCTCAAAATTCCCAGCCTCAGAGTTCCCAGTCTCAGAATTACAAGCCTCAGATTTCCCAGTCTCAGAATTCCAAGCATCAGAATTTCCAACCTTGGAAATCCTAGCTGCGGAATTCCCGGCATCAGAGTTCCCAGCCTCAGAATTCTCAATCTTTGAAATTCCGGATTTAGAATTCCAAGCCTCAGAATTTCCAGCCTTGAATTCCCAGCTGAAGAGTTCCCAGCCTCAGTGTTCCCAGTCTCAGAATTCCCAGCCTCAGAGTTCCCAGTCTCAGAATTCCCAGCCTCAGAGTTCCCAGTCTCAGAATTCCCAGCCTCAGAGTTTGTTGCAGACACTCTTGAGGAAGCTCTTCAGCTTCGGGCCGCTCTAGACAATCAAAGTATCTTTACTGGAAGTCGGTGGTTTGGATCCCCCCAGCTCTGGTAGGACATGCGCTTCTTCCCATCTACCCCCCCCAACCCCCGTCTGCTATTTTGGGGGTGCGCCCGCCAGACTGGGGATGAATGACTGCAGTTTGGCGACAGGCCTGTGTGGTGGATCTGCCCAGCCGTGTCCCCACATAACCGGGCCTGGCACAAAGGAAGCTCAGACGGACTAATTTTAGAGCTTCCTCCTGCGTCACTCTGGTGTGAGAAACGCCGTGTGACACCGCGCTATCGCCACGGAGACACTGCCTCACAGGTACAGCGAGAGAAGCAGAGAGAGAAAAGGAGGGGGGGGGGGTGTGAACATCTGTGGCTGACAGACAGCTTGTAAACACACCTGACCCAAATTGCCTTAATGAGAATATTGTACCGGGTCTGTCTAACCAACTGCTACAGGTCTCAAAAACAGACACTGAAGGCTGAAGCCGAAGCTTCTATCTGGGTGAAGTCTCTCTGAACTCGATCCCATACAGCGCATCCCTCCGTAAGTATGGAAAAATACTGCATTACATTCTTTTATCCAAAGCAACATACAATAAGCACATACTGAAGATCTCTGGAACAATTACAGAACACGGGTCCGATAAGGTACAATACTCATTTAGTATCAGTTATCCATGGCCACGAACATCAAGTCTAGTTCACGTGGTAAGCATAGGTTAAGTCAGTAAAGTTATGGCAAGTCAAACTGCATGTATGCAGATGTTTGGTGTCTGTGCACTTCACATTATGCCCAAACATTTTGAGGCCAGTGCTGCATGATAAAGGTGATGCCAGTTTGCCATTCAACTTAAAGTGGGCTAAATAAACAAAGAGTTGACCTCTGCACTCCTGAAGGAGGCAGGCTCACTACCTGTCAGAGTGAGAACCTCAGACTGATTTTCAGAGACACAATACGACCGGGTCACGGAGCCTGAGGCCAAAATGGGGGGGGAGTGGGGCGGGTCAAGTGTCACAGCGATTTCCTTTCCTGGGCTGTAGCCATGGATACTACAGAGCCCGCCAGACACCGAGCTCTGTACCGCTAACATCCGAGGTCAGGCTCCGGACTGTTGCAGCTGCACCATTCCAATTTGATCGGCATCATGAACACTGGCGTGACCACGGACAACACAGCAGCAGTAGATGTTCTGTACTGTCATCCTGAACGGGAAAGGCCGCGTATCGCCTGGAAGCTGCTGTCAGGATTGACGGAATGCAGGGAGGATGGACGGAATGCAGGGAAGGCGGATGGAAAGCAGGGAGGATGGATGGAACGCAGGGAGGATGAATGGAGGTGGGATGGACAAAATGCAGGGAGGACAGACGGAACACAGGTAGGATGGACGGAATGCAGGTAGGATGGACGAACGCAGAGAGGATGAATGGAAGGGGAATGGACAAAAAGCAGGTAGGATGGACGGAAAGCAGGGAGGATGGACGAAACGCAGAGAGGATGAATGGTGGGGGGATGGACAAAACGCAGGGAGGATGGACGAATGCAGGTAGGATGGACAGAATGCAGGTAGGATGGATGGAACGCAGGGGGTATGGACGGAATGAAGGGAGGATGGATGGAACGAAGGGGGTATGGACGGAACGCAGGAGCAGGTGACCTGGTTAGACTTCTTTACTGCACTGTGCCTATTTTCTCCTCCCTGCTTCAAGCTCAGTTCTGAGTTCACCGCGTTTGCCTCCCACACTCAATGCATTCTTTCAGTCTGTTCCACCGTGGCTGATATTTGCGATGTTATTTGAGAGCACTGTCGGAATGTACCCAAGCCACTATTTTTCTCAAATCAACGACACAGCAGCCCCCCCCACCACCCCGCAAAAAAAAGCCAAACAAGAAAACTGAAGATGGGTCCTCAAGAGTACATGCTCACGAAAACCCTCTCACCTTCACCTATATTTCAGTCTATTGTGGCACTTTACCAAAAGGCAAAAAGAACAAGTATCAGAAGCTGAGAAAACACTCCCACATACACTATGGAGACATGTACTCTCTCACTCTCTCTCTCTCATACATTCTCTCAGAATACTATGAGACATGCATTCACGCACACACACACATACATATTTAGTGTAATGTATAGATGCATTCTCATGCACGCACACACACACACACACACTTCCCTAAGCTGAAATGAAGAGGACCCAGTTCCCTACATTACAACCGTTCACCCTTACCAATGCACATTATTTACACAACAAAGATTTTGAGAACAAAGTAAATGGACTCGTAACTGAACAGTCAGTAAGAACAATTTAAGGCTAAGCTTGTTTCCTCACATAGTTCACGAAAAGCTCATTGAGGTTCTTTCTCACAGTCCTGATAAGATTAAACAGACACAAATACCACTTTAAATATATCTGCAGAGCAAATAGCCTTTGCAGCCCTAGCAACTTGCGAGGAAGTCAAAACAAGAGAAAAGAGAGCAGCGCACACATGCAAACCCACACACACGAATGCACACACACACACACACACACACACACACGCCCCCACCCATGCACGCGCACACACACACACACACACACAACACACACACAAACAGCACAGTCTTACCCCGGATTAAAGTCTTGCCGATTCAGAGCTTTTTTGCAGTGAACATCCTGCAGGGATCTGGAATGTTCCACGAGCGAGATCGTCTTTATCGAATCGAACGGCTGCACCCGCCAATATGGCCCATATTCTGCAGGGCTATTTTCAGGGAACCTGCAACTCAATCCGTCCCAGGACTCTGTCCACGGGCGGGACCCCTCCCTCCATTTGGGCCGGGCGGAATGGGGTTAGATTAGAGGAGCTAAACCCCCTGCCCGGAAATAGAACCCATCTTCCCCCAGTAATGCGCCCCATTCAGGGGCCACAGGAACCACCCCTCTCCTGGCCTTCTCCTCAGGGTTTGTGGGGACCAGTCCAGAGCGGGAGAATGGGGACCCCACTGAAAACAGGGTCCCGGCTGCTCGGACCAAACGTGGGGGGTAGACGCCGTCGGCCAACGCGGGTGCAGGACGGTGCAGGATGGTGTGGGACAGGTGTGGGACAGGTGTGGGACAGGTGCGGGACAGGTGTGGGGCGGTGCCTAACAGGCCAGTGTCTATCAGCTCTTCCTGTGCTCTAGATCAGTGGTACCCAACCCTGTTCCTGAAGATCTACTGTCCTGTAGGTTTTCACTCCAACCCTAACAAAGCACGCCTCATTCAGCAGACAACAATCTGCACTGAACTGCTAATTCGTGGAATCGGGTGTGACAAATTAGGGTTGAAATGAAAACCTACAGGATGGTAGATCTCCAGGAACAGGGTTGGTTACCACTGCTCTAGATCCACACTCTGACCCCTTCATCTAAAGCAGGGCATCAGGCTGACCCCTGGGGCTCCACAGAAAGACAAGCTGTGATTCCTGACCTGATAACCTACTCAAACTCTGACCCCTGGCTTAATACACCCTTAAGTGTGGATAACCTGCTCAAACTCTGAGGCTCAATACACCCTTAAGTGTGGATAACCTGCCCAAACTCTGAGGTTCAATGCACCCTGAAGTGTGGATAACCTGCCCAAACTCTGAGGCCCAATGCACCCTTAAGTCTGTGCTTCCTCTGCTGGTGTAAAAGGCTAATAATGGAGCAGCTCTTTCGCTGTTGCACACGTCACATTTATTTCACACAAGAGTTGAGTTTCACACAACAGACGCACTTGCTCTTTAAATAAACATGTGACCTGATTCATGCCACTGGCCCAATTATTCTCTGGGATTCATGTTACTGGATATCATGCCAGAGCAACATACTGCAGACATGCACGCACATGCATACACACACAGACCCACACGCACGCACACGCATACACACACGCATACACATACACACACACACACACACACACATACACACACGACCCTCTCTTCAGGACAAGGAAGCTTCTAGAAAACCAGCAATACACCACACATTCTGTACATCCCCCAACCACAAGCCCCCGCCCCCGTTCTCTCCCATGCCCCAACGCCCCCCCCCCCCGCCCTCTCGCTAAATAGATCATCATTAGCGTTTGGGTGTGCGTGTGCGTGTGCGTGTGCGTTTGGGTGTGCGTGTGAGTGTGCGTGTGCGTGTGCGGCAGTTGGGTGTGCGTGTGAGTGTGTGGGTGGTTCGCGTGCTTCTCCAAGTGGAGGAGAAAAGTTCTCACAGCCTGGTTCTCTCCGTTTTAAATGAAGATGTTTTCAATGTTTCAGGGAAAGTGCGTTTTAAATGTTTCAGGGAGAAGTACATTTTAAATGTTTCGGGGGGAAGTACATTTTAAATTGTTTCAGGGGGAAGTAGGTATTTAAACGTTTCAGGGGGAAGTAGGTATTTAAACGTTTCGGGGGAAGTAGGTATTTAAACGTTTCAGGGGGAAGTAGGTATTTAAACGTTTCAGGGGGAAGTAGGTATTTAAACGTTTCAGGGGGAAGTAGGTATTTAAACGTTTCAGGGGGAAGTAGGTATTTAAACGTTTCAGGGGGAAGTACGTTTTAAACGTTTCAGGGGGAAGTAGGTTTTAAACGTTTCAGGGGGAAGTGGGTATTTAAACGTTTCAGGGGGAAGTAGGTTTTAAACGTTTCAGGGGGAAGTAGGTTTTAAACGTTTCGGGGGGAAGTAGGTATTTAAACGTTTCAGGGGGAAGTGGGTATTTAAAGAGCTGTTCCATCAGCAGCCAGGCCAGGGTTCAGACCCCCTGGCGGCGCGCTGAGTTTCCCGCTAACGGCGGCGCGGAGCCTCAGCGGCGGGTCGGGATCGCGGCCGCTGACGGAACGTCTCCGAGCGCGTACCGGCGTACCGTACGTCTCCGTCCGTTCGAACGTCGCGGGAAGCTTTAAAAAAGCTCGCGTTCTCATACCTCCCCGTAAGCGCGCGGCGGGTGGAAGCTGCGGGAGCTCGTTCGCGCGGGCGTCCTGCCGACCGGAGGAAGTGAAGGAGCCTCTCGCCGCTGGCGAAGGGCGAGCGGCCGAGCTGACGTAGCCCGGGTTAGCGCCGTGCTAGCAGGCGGCGCCGCGGCTCGGGAGTACCTGAGCTGGGCTCGCGATGGCTTCTCCGGGGCTCGTACTGCCTTTAGCGGCGCGCACATTCGCGGTAGAAAACTACGAATAATGAGAATCTCCGGGTAACAAGCAGCGTCCGTCGTGACCTCGTTCTGCGTTTCAGAGCTCTCGCCCGGTCCGTAGCTTCCGCGCTGGTACGCGCCGATACACCGATAACGATAGCGAGCGTTTCTGCGCGCGTTCCGTGATTACAGTGCAGAACTTCCGAGACACGCCGTAGCGAGCCGGCGAGCGTTTACATCAGCGCTTCCCTCTCTACAGTGCAGGAACAAAGAGATGCCAGATTGACTGAGTGATAATTAATTTAAAAGTTAACAGAAAATAAACAAGGGGGGGGGGGGGTACAGATCTCGTTGGCGCGTTAATGTGTGCGGACTTGCATCAACAGCCTGTGAAGTATTTTTTGTTCATTTTAACTGGAAAGCCAATGGCTCTCCGTTGCGGTGCAGTTATTCACGGGTAAGGACAGAGAGACAGACATGGCTAATCGAGCTACGCACGCGTGCCCTGTGCACACTACTGTAAGACACATTCCCGAGGTTCCATCATCTAAACTGAGGGAGGAAGACCGGCAGGTCTCTGGCCCCAGGTCTCTGGGGGTTAAACGGACAGCGGAGTGCAGCGGGAATGTTTGCTGAAACACGATCGGCCAGTTTGCTTTCTGTTGCTTTTTTTGTTCTTGCGTTTTTTTTTTCTTTTTCTTTTCTTTTCTTCCCCCCTTCCTTCTCCTGGGTCCTCCCCCTGCAGATCACACGTGAATAGGGAATAAAAACAGCAGCTTTTCTTAATTAGGCCTGGTTTGAGGGGAGCGGGCCCAGGGCTGCGGCCTGCTTCCAGCCCGTCTCCAGTTTCCCCGCGATTTCGCGCGGAGCTGGGTGCGCGCTTCACCCCGCGGGCGAGGGGGGGGGGGGGGGGGGGGGGGGGGGGGGGGGGTGTGTATAAACCTCAGACTGATTTTTTTTTCTCTTCCTCTTCAAAAGAAAATCGAGGTTTCCGGGAAGCCCAGATGTGTTTCGACAGCCCTGTCTGTCTGTCTGTCTGTCTTTCTTCTGTCTGTCTGTCTGTCTGTCTGTCTGTCTGTCTGTCTGTTTGTCGGTCTCTCTGTCTGTCTGTCTGTCTGTCAGCCTGTCTCTCTGTCTCTCTCTGTCTGTCTGTCTGTCTGTCTGTCTGTCTGGCAGTTCGGTCCTGTTTCACAGCTGCTGTTGTTTGACCCAGCTGAGGGGTGCGCTCTGAAAACATTCTCAAACGAGGTCGCCGGCGAATTCGAGGGGACCCCGTCGGCGTGGTTTTGTGATTTACTCTTGACGTCCAGCACACGGTCCCACCGAGGCTGTAACCTCCCCCTCCCCCTCCCCCTCCCTACCCCCCTCCCTCCCCAAACAGGGGGACCTGTTAAGCTCATTTAGGTGAGTAACAGAGCCCTCAGAGGCCGTGTGGCGGGCCAAGTTCACAGGTGGCACCGTGGGGGGGGGCAGGGGTCAGGGGTCAGGGGTCACCGCTCCGCCGTGGCGTAATGAGCCGCTACTCCGGGGCGTCCCAGACTCGCCGTTCGGCCCAAAAAAAGGGGCCTCACGTGCGCTCCCTTAAGAGAGCCAAATTAGGGAAACATGAAAGGGAACCCACCACCCCAAAAACACACACGGGAGCCCCCCTCACGCCCCCCCCCCCCCCCCCCCCACCTCCCGGCCAATCCCTACCAGGCCAGGGCCCGGCGCGACTCGGCGGTTTAACGGCCTCCCCGTCCCGCGTGCGTCGCACGCTCGGCCGTAAAAAAGGCCTCGTTACCCCCTCCCCCGCTTTCCCCGCGTCTCCGAGCCGTTTGATTAAAGTTTTAATTCGCTCTGGAAACCCGGGGCGGGGGGCGCCGCGAACAGGCCCCGGAGAACAAAGGAACGGCGTGTTCCTCGCTCCCTCAAACTGCGAGCAGCGCTAAAAAAAAAAAAAAAGAAAGAAAGAAAGAAAAAAAGAAGAAACCGCTCTTTGATTTTTTTTTTTCCGAGCCGTCCTTCAGACATTTCGACGTGAGGCGCTTTTTCGCCGGGACCCGCCGTGGAGCGTCTGACGGGGGCGTGCGCGCGCGGGGCCCGGGGTAACTCATGGGGGTAGGGGGGACTTCAAAGAGGAACACCTGGCGGAGCCGGTGGGCGGAGCCTGCTCCTCGGCCCCCGAAAGGAGCGGGCGTTTCGGGGCACCCCCTAAACTAACCCCCCCCCCCTCCCCCCTCCCAAAAACCAGGTGTGTACTCAAAAAAAAGGGGGGGGGGGGTAAGGGTAAAAAAAAAGGTTTGGGGCGAAAGCGAACTCGGTCTCTCGTAAAAAGCGATTCTGCCATAGACTCGTGATGGCCGACCGAAGCAGGAGTTATGAGCACAGATGGACAGGCACCATGCTCAGTCCTGTCCTTAGTCCACAAACATCAAATCAGCCGGCTCTGAACATGAAAATGTCTCTTTGATGCAATAATAATAATACGGAGTGACTGCTCTTAAGTAGCTCTTGGGTGGATTGCAGAGTAAGTGGGGTTAAAGTTTGATTTTTTGTACCCTCCGCCCAGGTGATGCCCGGCAGCCATTTTGTGATAGAGTCTCACAGCGGTGCGGAAGGAACTGGATTTTTCATTGGGCCAAACTGAGAAGTCAGACTTGACCTCGGCGAAGGGCACCAGTGAGCCCTTGCCGTTCGCCACAGAATGCTGGCCACGCAACGATTAAGAGCGATTACACTGCTCATTACCCGCGATTAATCCATCCAGCGTTTCCTAAAAGGGCCGCAGACCACCTTTTCAGTCTCAGAAGTTTTAGCCTTCGAGTAACCTCATCGGAAATGCAATGCGCGAAGGCAAAAGGACGTAGCGCCTGATACGAAAACCAAGACGAGGCGCTCCTGCTGATTTCCGTGAACCTTACACTGCTCCTTCACTTCGGCGAGCGTATTCTCCAGGCTTCAACGCCAGCTTTTACGCAAATCCACATTTTCTTCGCAGACACAATTGGACACAGGAGTCGTTGGCGAGACTATCGATGGTTCCCCTTCCCCCCCACCCCCACCCACAGGATTCTGGTTAGAAACGAAACAAAAAACAAACAAAAAGAAACTCCCATTTACGAGAATCCCGCTGGACGGCCTCGTCGATTGTCGTTCGGAGGGTCAAATTAGTTCCAGCTCCGAGTAATCTTTCACAGACGCTCTCGGGTTTCGCCGTCGAAGAAGGGAGCGATTTGCGATCCGCTCGCGGGCCCGGAGCCGGGCTACGAAATGACGGTATTAGTCCTGAGTGGGGTGGCTGCGGTCTGCCGCTCGTTCAGACCGAGCGCCCGGAGAGACGTTTCGGGGGAACATTCCAGAACAGGGTGAAAAAAAAACGAGGGGAGGAGGAGAAGGAGTACAGCCCGGCGCTTTCAGAACGAAAGAACGAAATAAAGAGAGAGAGAGAGAGAGAGAGAGAGAGGGGAAAAAAATGCACTCAGGAAATGTTTTCTGTCTACATGTGTGGGCTTTTAAAGACACAGGACGCTGTCCTGATCTGAGACAGCGTGCAGCGCAAATAGCGACGCTAGCGAATTAGCGGCTAAACATGGCTAAACATGGCCGGCCAAATGAGACGTCGTCTAAAAATAACCTCGTTGAATTAAGAAAAGAGAAAGTCGAAGTAGAAGGACTGACCCTCAACCCTGTGGCACAAGGCTTCGTGTCATATCTCCCAACTACCCACAATTCCCTGCAGTGAGAACGGTACCGTGCGACAGCGGTGAGCCGGTGCAGTCTGGGTCAGCGAGAGAGGCTAGGTTAGCGCGCGTGTGTGAGTGTGGGCGGCCACCACCCTGCACCCCTGCTGCTGAGGACCCAGGCCTGTTAGACTGAAGGACTGCGTTCCATCAGCGAACGGACGACCTTTCCTGTCAAAGCCCGCGCGCCTGGCCTTCGCTGGAGCGAAGCGGCCTGTCCGTCACGCGGTGAAAAACGCGGCTGGGACGCGCGGGTGGACGGCTCTCCCGTCTCCTCACGACCGCTGTCACTCAGAGCCTCCGCGGCCTTGGCCGACGGCAGCGGCGGCGGAGTGGGCGGAGCGGGCGGAGTGGGCGGCGGCGTGCGCGAACAGCAGACTGAGCGAGAAGGTGACTGACAGACAGGGTCACCTGGGACTGAGTCGGGAGGGGTGGGGTGGGGGTGTGTGTGTGTGTGTGTGTGTGTGCGTGTCTGTGTGTGTGTGAGTGTGTGTGACAGTGTGTGTGCGTGCGTGTGTGTGTGAGTGTGTGTGACAGTGTGTGTGCGTGCGTGTGTGTGCGACAGTGGGAGTGTGTGTGTGTGTGTATCTGTGTGTGTGTGTGTGCGTGTGCATGTGTGCGTGTGCTAACGTGGGGTATGCACGTGTATGCAATCATGTGAGTACACATTTATGGACATGTATGTGTGTGTGTGTTTGTGTGAGCATATGTTAACACGTGGGGATGTGTGTGTTCATGCACGTTAGTGTAATACATGTGTTAGTATGGGCGCTGTGTGTTGTGTGTGTGGGCGTGCTTGCCTGTATATGCGTGTTTTTGCACCAACCCTGTTTACTCATACACAGTGACCAGGTATGAATTGGGGATCACACCGTAATATGAACACTAAATGTACTGCTTTTATACTCATTTTTAAATACACACAATGACGTCGACACAGAACTGAACAAAACCAACAGAATCGGTCCCTAGCAAAAACTCCACGTTCTCTCCCTGAGTTACATTAGACCGTGATCCTTCACATTGGACAAAATCATCATTGCCCTGAACCCGAACATTAGCCCTGTTACTGATATGAATCCTCAAACCCTTAACTCAGATTTTAACCCTGTTACAGATATTACCTCCTCAAACCATAAACCAAATTTTAACCCTGTTACTGATATGAATCCTCAAACCATAAACCCAAACTTGTTACTGATATGACTCGCTCCCGCCCAATGTGATACCCCATCATTGGGATTTCAGAGAGCAAGTTTGGCTCTTTTCTATGAATCTCATTCATTAGCACTGAAAAACTGTGTCTCTGAGTTAAGAATGGCTGCTTTTTTAGGCCCTGATTTCTGAAAGGAAACTAGGACACAGATAGCTTTGATGTCTTAATTGCTAATCTTTTTATAACACATGAGTCAGGTGCCTATTTATATAACAAAGACAGAGAGAGAGACAGAGAGAGAGAAAGAAATGTGGCTTTATGGAGTTCAAGAGAGAAAATTACAATATACACACATTGAAAAGGTAGCAATGTTTCTGTGTATTTTGTATTTGTGTGTGTATGTGAGTGTGTATGGGTGTGTACTGTATATGTGTGTGTATACTGTGTATGTGTGTGCTTGTGTATGTGAGAATGTGTAAATGTGTATGTACTGTGTGTGTGTGTGTATGTGAGTGTATGTGTATATTGTAGGTATATGACGTGTGTGTATATTGTCTGTATGTATGAGTGTATGTGTATATTGTATGTATGTACATGCGTGTATGTGTATATTGTAGGTATATGATGTGTGTGTATATTGTCTGTATGTATGAGTGTATGTGTATATTGTATGTATGTATATGAGTGTATGTGTATATTGCAGGTATTGATGTGTGTGTATATTGTCTGTATGTATGAGTGTATGTGTATATTGTAGGTATATGACGTGTGTGTATATTGTCTGTATGTATGAGTGTATGTGTATATTGTCTGTATATACATGAGTGTGTCTGTGTGTATACTGTATGTATGTATATGAGGTTGTGTGTATATGTGTCTGTATGTATGAGTGTATGTGTATATTGTCTGTACGTATGAGTGTATGTGTATATTGTCTGTATGTATGAGTGTGTGTGTATATTGTATGTATGTACATGAGTGTATGTGTATATTGTAGGTATATGATGTGTGTGTATATTGTCTGTATGTATGAGTGTATGTGTATATTGTCTGTACGTATGAGTGTATGTGTATATTGTCTGTATGTATGAGTGTGTGTGTATATTGTATGTATGTACATGAGTGTATGTGTATATTGTAGGTATATGATGTGTGTGTATATTGTCTGTATGTATGAGTGTATGTGTATATTGTCTGTATGTATGAGTGTATGTGTATATTGTCTGTATGTATGACTGTATGTGTATATTGAATGTATGAGTGTATGGGGGGGGCTCCCTTACCTGTGGGCTGATGCTGGGTCCGTAGCCCATCCCGGGGGAGGGTATGGACATGGAGTGGGGTCCCATGGGGGAGCTGATGACGGAGAAGGGGGAGCCCAGGCCGTTGATGGGGAGAGCTGAGGGTGCTGATGGGCGAGTGCAGGGGTCCCGGGCCGCCCATGGAGGTGGGGCTCAGCAGCGACGGGTGCATCCCCCGGTTGGACGTGGGGGACCCCAGGGGCGAGGACGGCACATGTCCCGAACCATCTGCCAAGGGCACAGGAGGAAAGAGAAAGAGCCTGTCAAGCCCGGCATCGCCATGCCAACGCTGAGTCATCGCCATGGCGACACCACGCCAACACCATGACGGTACTGCACCATCGCCATGGCGACACCACGCCAACACCGTGATGGTACTGCGCCATCACCATGGCGACACCACGCCTTCGCCGTGGCGACACCACGCCAACATCATGACGGTACTGCGCCATCACCATGGCGACACCACGCCTTCGCCATGGCGACACCATGCCCACACCATGGCAGTACTGTGCTGTTACCACGGTGACACCATGCCAACTCCTTTCGCTTTCCTAGGCCTGCAGAAGATGCAAAAAGCATTTCTCCGTGTTACTCACCAAAGTTAAAATTAACTGAAATACGGATCGTAATCCGTCAGTTAAGTTAAGAGGTGTACTGTATCAGGCCCATCAGCTGAGAGAGATTAAATCTCCTCCTGATCTCTCTTACAGGATGAGCCGTCCTGCACTGTATATGAGATACTGTATTGTAACAGGGCCAGGAACTGCTGAACAGACACACACACACACACACACACGCACACACACCAGTCAGTAACCTTGACCCTGGTCTTGACGGGGTACACACATGACCCACACCCCCATTCCGCATCGCAGACATTCCTCCTGCCGTAGACGCACAGGGATTTATGGTGGGTCAGGGGAGTGGGGGGGGGGGGGGGGGCAATCTGATGACTAGACTGTGAGGTTTGTGGGAAGAGGGCATTACGTCAAGGTCAATGCGCCCCCCCCCCCCCTTCCTACTCAGTAGCATGAACCCACCACCCATCATTCTGTCAGCTGTCATTGTCACAGAAGGGAAGGAAGGGGGGGTTTGAGGACTAAGCAGGTCTGTCAAGCTTGGCTTTCCGACCACGCCCCCCCCCACCCCCCCCCCTTGCCTAGGCCCCTCGGCCCTCTGGCCCTCACGCACCCGAAGGACTGTGGGACAGACAGAGCAGGAGGCGGGGCCAGCCAAATCCCCACCCCCCACCCCCCGTCGAAACCTAATCTCTCTCCCTGCGCAGGTGTCCAACCTAGCCCTCATCATCATAAGCAAGCTCGTTTCCACGACAACGTACAATACACGCGGTAAAATGAATTGAATTCGCGCTTTTCCATGGAAAATGCTAACAGCCGTTTTCCCAAAAACCGTTAAAGTGTAATTGACCAGCAGTATGGCGCATGACGACCAGCTGTTACCGCCACACGGCCCAAGCGGCCGGGCCTTCCCGCGCTCTCTGGCCTTCCCCTCTCTCTGGCCTTCCCGCGGCGGAAACGAGCCCTTCAGCCGCGCGGCGGCGGGGAGCAGCGGTGAGCGGCGTCTGGGCCGTCGGCGTCGCTCTCAAGAGCCGTCTGGCACGCTCCAGGTGCGCCGCTCGGGGGGGGGGGCGCCGCCGGAGCCCCGCCGCTATTGGCCATCGGCCGCCTCGGCCAATCGCGGGCCTCGCCAAACACTCGCGGCGACATCCTGCTCTCCACTCGAGCGCTTCCTGTGTTGCGCCGGCGGCGAAAGGAAGCCAGGCTTCCCAAAGCCAAAAAGCTAAAGACGCTCCTGACCGAACTCATTCAGGAATAATGTCAGCGTGCTTTCCATCCGCGCGCTCAGTGCCACCCCCCGCCACCTCGGGGGGACGTCTAAAACTGCCCCCCGCCTCAACGAAATCCACCCCCCCCCTCACACTCTGACGTTCAGTTCCAGCTGATAAAGCAAGCTGACTCCCCCCCCCCAGCAGACACAGCCACAGCTACCCAGGGCAAGGTTGTTCATCTGTCCTTATGCGAGGTATGATGTGACTACTGTAAAACATCACATGTCCCCCTCCGTAGGGGGTACTGGGCCACATCGTGGGAGGTGAGGTCCCATCAATTACATTACATTTAAGTACATTACATTACATCCCATTACATTACATTCAAATATACATTACATTACATTACATTAAATTACATTACAGTCTCTTGGCAGACACTCTTGTCCAGAGTGACTCTCCAGAAGTGGAGAACGTCAGCCCAGGATGAGTTTCAGAAATACAAAAGTGCAGTATTACCCAGAAGGAACAGAGGTCCCATGATCAATAAGTGTAGTAATCAACAAGTCTAAAAGTTAACCAAGTAAACTAATAATTAGCAGTTTGCACAAAAGTAAATACCGCTACAGAACTCTTGTCTATTTTTACAGGCCAATAACATCCAAAAATAAAAAAGAGGACGTCTAAAGAGGGGGGAGCCAGGGAGTGATTTCTGCCGAACCTGCACACCCAGCAAGCTTTCCAGAACTTTCGGGAATACAAAGAGAACCTGACCAGCTTCAGCAGCTCTGCCTGCAGCAGGTAAGATCCGGGCCTGGCTGGGTAACAGGGTATAAGAGGCCAAAGTGTGGCGGAGGTGCTGGGGGGGGGGCGAGGGGAAGGGGGGGCATGGGGCGTGGCTGAGACCCAGCCGCAGAGTGTCCATCTGCCCCAGACCCCCTGACTGGCTTTGGGCTCTGTGTGCACGGCTCCAGGAGCAGACCGACGGGTACACAGGAGTAAATTAGGCGGGTTTAGGAAGCGGGACTGTGGGGGGGGGCGGAGGGAGGGGGTGGGGACGGCTGTCCAATAGGCACGCTTCTGCGGCCGATACGCTTTCAAAGGAAGAGGTGAAGCCATTACACCCTTTTAATTCTGTCCTGGGGCAGCGTAGCAGGGGAGGTCTGGCTTTGAAATGATATGACACACACACACACACACACACACAGAAAACACACACACCCCACACACAGCAAACACACACACTCACACACACTGTCTCTTTCATACACATAGAAGCACAAGCACAAGCATGCACCCAAACACACCCTCCCACCCATCACACACGCACGCACAGATCCACACACACACACACACACACACACACGCACACGCATGTGCAGATCCGCACACACACACACACACACACACACACACACACACGCGCACACACACACACACGTGCAGATCTGCACAAACACACACACACACACACGCACACACACACACACACACGCGCACACACACACACACACACACACACACACACACACACACACACACACACACACACACGCAGGCAGATCTCCCCTCCAGTGGGAACTTGCAGACTGGCGATGATCGCGCCCGCTGCTCTGGCTCTCCAGGGAAATAGGAGAGAGCGTTTTTTAAAAACGCACCGCCCCCCTCCTCCGTCCGCACGTCCCGGGACCACACACAGCTTCGTGGGACTGCCAGCAGCCCAGCGCATGACTAATGTCTGTACTTAAAAAGAAACTGTACTCATTTATTAAACAGCTCTCTCTCTCTCTCTCTCTCTCTCTCTCTCTCTCTCCCTCTCTCTCAAAATGCAGTTCGGAAAGCCGTTTCCCACAAACGGCTCCACAGCCCGCCTCCTCCTGCCAAACGCTCGCCAAGAAGCGAAGGGTTAAAAAAAATTCCACGAAGCTGTAAATTCCAGGATAATTCATTCCAGGATTCCTGGAGGCAGGTCCTCGCGGATTCAAAATCCTGAAATTCTAAAATCCCCCCACCTCCGGAATGACCGACCCACCCACCGAGCCACACCCACCCCACATACGGCACGCATTCCAGTGGCCACTCCCCCCTTGGCGGTGCGGTTACACGCGGAGGATCGTCTCATCGTCACCCGGGGCGACAGGTGTAATTTCCACTTTCTGAGACGGCAAAACAACCTGAGGATCTCTGAAAGGGCGCCTGCCCGTACCCAGGAAATGGAGCCGGGGAAACAGTCTGGCTGGACGTGACAAGAACCTGCCGAACGGCCCGGTGTGATCCACCCGGGGGGGGGGGGGGGGGGGGGGGGGGGGGAGAGAGAGAGAGAGAGAGAGAGAGAGAGATATACTGTACACACGCTAGCCAATGGAAGACGGGAGAATTTCGCCCGTCGACGCAGAATCAGGCGTCTTAACTCGGCCTTTCGAAACAAAACGCGTGACATCACAGGAAGGAGATTACCGTGTGGGTTCAGGGAGGAAGCGGTGTGAGCTGGGCCCGAGCCAGGTGTCGGGCACCCCCGCCCCCCCCCCCCCAAAAGCCTTAATCGTGCCTCCGCCTTCACCTCTGCTTGGAATCTGGCCGCCGAGCTGCTCTTGGGAGCGATTAGGTGAATACTCGAACCCCTTGCCCCGCGCGATTCTGCGGGTCCTGTGCCAGCACTCACAGTTTAAACCCCTCTCACGTTCTCCTGCTGCCTGTTCGCTGTGATGCTGTCTCTGGATAAAAACACTCACAGAGCTAAATGTAATGTAAGCAATGTTCACTGGAAATATCAGCTGATTGTAAGGAGATAAGCAATCGCTCACGCTTTGAGAAAGGAAAACAGCGTGGCAATGATATCAATCACAGCACTGATATCGCTACATTCAAGATATTTTATGGACACTATTTTTTTAATATGGAGCTCTAACGCTCTCTTTTGAGGGCTCTACGCTAGGGTTTTTTTTTTCGAGGAGCACGTGCTCCTAAGCTGAAAACTGAAGAGCATGCTAATGCATCCCCATTAGTAGATGTGCTCATTTAGATGTGCTAAATAATTTTCCCAGTTAGCTCAAGTCAATTTTCAGGAGCGAATGCTCCTAAAATGGAGCATTACAGAGCCCTACCTTTTCTCCTTTTGATAAAAATAAAAATAGTTTTTTTTTTTGAAGTATTTTTTTAATGCGCAAAAGCACTAATCCTCCTCCCTTTCCACCTGTCAGTCTGTCCATCTGTCTGTGCGTCTGTCTCTGTCTGTCTGCCTGTTTGTCTGTCTGTCCTTCGGCCTGTCTGTCTGCCTGTCTGGCTATCTGTCTGCCTGTCTGTCCTTCGGCCTGCCTGTCTGTCTGTCTGTCTGTCTGTCCGTCCATCTGCAGTACCTGCAAACAGGAGAGGAAAAGGCGCTCCCTCATTTAGAGATCTCTCCCCACCCTTCACCTGAGACAGATTCTGCTCCTGTTCCACAGGAAACGACACGACCTCCCATCCCGCTAAAGAGATAACCGGGATTCAGACACCGCTAGCCACACAGTCACCACCGCTAGCCACACAGTCACCACCGCTAGCCACACAGTCACCACCGCTAGCCACACAGTCACCACCGCTAGCCACACGGTCACCACCGCTAGCCACACAGTCACCACCGCTAGCCACACGGTCACCACCGCTAGCCACACGGTCACCACCGCTAGCCACACGGTCACCACCGCTAGCCACACGGTCACCACCGCTAGCCACACGGTCACCACCGCTAGCCACACGGTCACCACCGCTAGCCACACGGTCACCACCGCTAGCCACACAGTCACCACCGCTAGCCACACAGTCACCACCGCTAGCCACACAGTCACCACCGCTAGCCACACAGTCACCACCGCTAGCCACACAGTCACCACCGCTAGCCACACAGTCACCACCGCTAGCCACACAGTCACCACCGCTAGCCACACAGTCACCACCGCTAGCCACACAGTCACCACCGCTAGCCACATGGTCACCACCGCTAGCCGTAGCCGGCTACGCTAGCCTGCTCTCTACACGCAGACTGCAGCCACACAGTCACCACCACTAGCCGTAACTCCCGCCGGCTACGCCAGCCTGGTCTCCACACGCAGGCCGCACTTCTACTGAGATCTCCCCTTCCCAGAATCCACCGCTGCGCCAGCCTCGCTTCTGCGGCGAGCTAAGCAAGCTCAGTTAAACAGCCGTGCGAGGCACACGGCCTTCGGAACGAGGTGAAACAGGAACAGAAGCTGCGGAGAAATAACGGACGACGCCGACGTTGGCTGAACGGTACCGCGGT